>CAVNYN010275805.1:0-10822 GCA_963692815.1 Nyctanthes arbor-tristis | reverse complement strand
CCGGGTTGACCGAGTCGGGTTAAGCGGGTTGACCCGGGTTGGACCGAGTCGACCCGAAACCCGACCCGACCCGGTCGGGTCCTCTCTACCCCAACCCGCGGCCGACCCGATTGCTACAGTAACCCGACCCGATCTAACCCGTTTCGGGCCGGTAGAGTCGGGTTTGTCGGATTACCGGATCGGATGCCCACCCCTAGCCAAACTAGTCTAAAATTAAACCTAGAGAGAGAGAGAGAGAGAGAGAGAGAGAGAGTTAATGGTAATGATATCTGGGAAAAGTGAACTAGCTAGGTAGTAACCAATCAACACCTAAGCTTTCATCACTTCATTCATTCAGAAACTGCAAACCTTCAACGGATAAGACTTTTGCTGATAATCCTTTATCAACAAAAACATATGCATGGCATCTCAAAATTATTTACGATTGTGGTTTTTTTGTGATCAACTTGCAGGAAATCTTGATTGTGGATTTTCGGGCATGAGCTTTGGAAACTTGAACAGTTATGTTTGAGTCATAATAATTTCCATGGAAGAATACCATATCTTGCTGCAAACTTTTCTAAGCTCACTTTAATAGACTTTTATTTAAACAATTTCACTGAAAGAATGCCCAACTTTCATCCAAAAACTGCAAACATTTAAGGAAATTGATTTTAGTCGCTAATCCTTTAACTGGCATTCTTCCAATCTCAATTTGAAATCCCAACTTTCATCCAAAAACTGCAAACATTTAAGGAAATTGATTTTAGTCGCTAATCCTTTAATTGGCATTCTTCCAATCTCAATTTGAAATCATTCTACCTCTCTGCAAAATCTATATCATTATAACTGTGATCTCTAAGGAGCATTCCAAGTGAAATCCGCAACTTAATTTAGAATTCCAACAGAATTGCAAATGCAAAAGCTTCAAGCAATCTATCCCGACAAATTTTATGGCCTTCACAATTTTTTTTTTCTAAATTTTCGAGATCGGAAGAGCGTGACCTTCACAATTTGCGTGAACTGTATTTCCCACAAAATATCACAGCACGAAGACCAACAAATTGACCTCCAATATACCTGCAAATGATTAATGGACTTTGTCATTCGCCGGAGAACATTTAATATAGTTTTGATGTACAATTTTGTTTGTCCAAATGGTATTTTGCTTCTAAAGAGAACCCACAGTGTCACTATTAGACATTGATTGCTCTTCAGAAGCAAGAAGGAAATTATTAATGTTTAAATATTTTTATGTCGTGGAATCTTATCTAGCCAGTCTACTATTTTATTTTTCTCACCGGTGAATTGACTATAAAGATGGCCACATAACCTCTTTGTCTATCAATGAAATGATTGTATGAAATCTCAACGTTATTTATGATTGTGGTTTTCCATGATCAACTTTCAGGATACAATGCATAACTTTCACCCACAAACTAATAACAGTTACAAATTTATAAAAAGAAAAAAGAAAAAGTTTATCCGTTTGGTTAGATTTATAAAATCAATTTATAAAGAGAATTTATAATTAGTGGAAATGAGTTGTGGGGATTTAATTGAAATTTGAAATATGTAGTGATTGTTGATTAGTTGTCAAATCAATAGTCAAATCATAGTAAGTGAACTTATAAATTACAAAAATAAAGAGTCCCATATAGTTGAAAGATTTTAAATATTTTCATATTGTAGAATCCTATTTAATGACATGATGAACAAACTGAAGTAGAATTTGACGAGTCACGGGTAAAGTTTACCTCGTCACTGTCACTCTCTTGTTTGGATAAGTATCTATCTAGTCATATAAACAGTTGATTCTAGTCATTGCAAATGAAATGAAAAACGAGTTGTGTTATGGTAACAAAGAGGGATACAAAAATTTAAAGAAAATTGACACATGATAACATCCTGTTTTTCAACACATTACATCACCTTTACATCAATGAGATCGGAAGAGCACATGTGACACTTGTCATTTTTGTCACTCTATTTGTCTTTTTTTTTTGTCCATATAGAATTATTCAATGAAAAACCCGTCAAATTTGGAAGTGACGGAAATTAGAAAACAAAAAATTTCATGAATTAAACTGCCCATTGCAACTTTTCTTTAAAGTCTAGTAATCGTTCATTGATTCACATCAAAATTTTCACTTTCTGGTTTACCACTTTTTTTTTCCTTCGTTTACACTGAGAGAAACCAGATTCATGCATGTGAGTGATAGCACTTTAATGCTAAGCGATAAATCTAAATTGATTAAATATAAAAATATAAATCAACATATAAGCATTTGGACTACTCTTGAAAATGTTAACCTTTAAAGATTGAACCTAAGTCTTAATATGGTATCAGAACCTATTACGTTCAAACGAGCCATTTGATCATGTTAATACTTAAATGAGTACACGGATTTCAACATTAGTCTACTCCAAGGAGCCACCAGCTTATGAGGACATGTTAAGGGATAAATCTCAGATTCATTAAATATAAAAAATAAATTAATATATAAGTATTTGAGGTATTCATCTCAACAAGATTAACCTTTTAAAATGAAATTCTAACAGGTTAATGTGATCCCTAATCAAGTCAAAGATCTCAATGAGTTCACTACTAGTTTTAAGTCTTAATTTAAGAGTTTATATTGTTGCTACGCCACGTAGACGAACAAGTTAGATCGTACGTCTAATTTTCAATAATACTTTTAGTTAAATTTATTAACGGGACCAAGACAAGACTTTAGTGCATGATCACTTGACTCCTCAATAATGTTAGTTCTCCCTATTAATTCTAGTATTTAATGTTAGTAATGTTTGCATTTATGTCTATTATCCAGCAGTAGCCAAAAAACACATTGTCATGCAGATGGCTAATCTCTTTCCTCTTACAATTTTTCTAGTGTATTGCCTAATGACGGGCATAGCCATGACAAAAACCAATGTCAGTATTGATCATCTTCTCTTCTCACCTTAAAAGCGCACTTCAATATAGATCATTAACACATTTTATCGAAAAACTGGTCAGATTCTACTCTTGTTTGCTCTTCCGATCTTGCGTGGGCTGGTGTGATTGTGATCTTCAGCATGGACGAGTAATTGCATTAGATATTTCAAACATGAATATTCATGGTAACATACCATCCCTATTGGGAAACTTATCATTTATTGTTTCCATCAACCTAAGTATAAACCATTTTCATGGCCGTCTGCCTTAAGAGCTGATCCAACTTCGGCGATTAAGAATCATTGACTTCAGGTTGAATAGTTTCACTGGACAAATTCCTTCATGGTTTGGTTTCTTATCTAAGCTAGAATTTTTGAATATTAGAAGTAATAATTTTACTGGTTTCATTCCACCATCCCTATTTAATATATCCAAACTCCAAACTGTAGATCTCTCCTATAATTCTCTACAGGGAAAAATACCCAAAGAGATGGGAAATCTTTATAACCTAAAAGAACTAACCTTAGAATTCAACAGTCTCACAGGAGCAATACCATTGACGATTTTCAATATATCGACAATGGAAATACTTGCCTTTATGGGGAATAGCTTAACTGGTGATCTTCCTCTTGGCATAAGTCATAGACTTCAAAGACTTGAAGCGCTTTATCTATCTAAGAATGAATTGTCTGGCAACATTCCTTCCAATTTATCAGTTTGTTCACAGCTTCAGCTCCTTTCTTTGTCCTTCAACAAACTTAATGGATCACTTCCACGACAGCTCGGGAATTTAACCAAGCTTAGGACATTGTATCTTGGTGTAAACGCATTGACAGGTATAGCTTGTAACACTCAAAAACTTTCTTTTTCTCCCCTAATTTTCTATTTAGAAAGGTGTCCCATCCCAAGACTAAGCACCATGTAATTTTGCAGCTATAATCCCACAGGAGATTGGCAATCTTTACAACTTGGAGGGACTTGATTTGTCCAACAAAAACTTCATCGATTCTGTGCCACCAGGAATCTTCAACATCTCAACAATAAAAATTATTTCAGTTTCAGTTAATCAACTCTCAGGAAATCTTGATGACAGTATTTCCCGATTTGAGCTACCAAATCTTGAAGAACTTTATCTGGGCATGAATAATTTCCATGGGAAAATACCAGATTCTATTGCAAACTCTTCTAAGCTCACCGTAATAAGCCTTTCTTCCAACAATTTTATTAGTGAGTCACAAGAATTGAGCTTCATCACTCTATTGACAAAGTGCAGACACTTAATGAAGTTAAAATTTGGCGATAATCCTTTAAGTGGCATTATTCCAAAGTCAGTTGGAAATTTATCCACTTCTCTTCAATATCTAAATGGTTATAATTGTGATATCCGGGGAAGCATTCCAACTGAAATTGGCAATCTCAGAAATTTGATAGTGTTATCTCTGTGGGGCAATCGGTTGACAGGTTCAATTCCGACAAGTATGGTGAACTTGCAAAAGCTTCAAGCGTTAGATCTTTCTGAGAATAAAATAAAGGAAAGTATCCCTTACTCATTTTGTGAACTTTCAAACATATATGCACTGTTTCTATCACATAATCTAATAACTAGTGAAATTCCAGCATGCATAGGGAATATCACAACACTAAGTCAGCTAGGCATAGATACCAACAAATTGATGTCCAGCGTTCCTGCAAGTCTTTGGTTCCTAAGTGACCTTCTAGAGCTGGATCTGTCTTCAAATTTTTTAAGTGGTTCTTTGCCAAATGAAATAAGGAATCTAAAGGTTGTAGATTATATTGATCTTTCAGTCAATCAATTCTCAGGTAGTATTCCAACCACAATTGGAGATCTACAGAGCTTGATTAATCTTTCCTTAGCATATAACAAACTGCAAGGATCTATTCCGGAGTCGGTGGGTAAGCTATTGAACTTGGAAAGATTGGATCTATCTAACAACAATCTTTCTGGTAATATTCCCAAGTCCTTGGAGTCACTAAGATATCTTACATACTTGAATGTTTCATTCAATGGTTTAAGAGGTGAAGAGATCGGAAGAGCACTTTCAAAAACTTTTCAAGTCAATCATTCATGTTTAACAAAGGGTTATGCGGTGATTCAATGTATGGTCTCCCACGATGTCATCGTACTACAGTTGGTAGACAAAAGAGAAAAAAACTGATGCTCTGATTTGCATTTCTGGGGATTATAATGGCCACAGTTTTGGCATATGCATTTGTGCGGTATCGAAGAAAAAAATTGGAGGAAGTTATAGAAGACTCCACACCTGGTGGAACATTAAGGGTCTCATACTATGAACTTATGCAAGCAATTGACATGTGTAGTGTAAGCCATTTACTTGGATCCGGGAGTTTTGGCTCGGTCTATAGAGGGACTCTTAATAATGGAATGGAAGTGGCTGTGAAGGTGTTCAATTTGCAACAACAAAATGCATTCAAGAGCTTTGACGTAGAATGTGAAGTACTACGCAACATTCGCCATCGTAATTTATGCAAAGTCATTAGTACATGCTCGAATCCAGATTTCAAGGCCTTGGTACTTGAGTACATGTCTAATGGAAACCTTGATAAGTGGTTGTATTCAGATGACTACTTCTTGGATATCTGGCAAAGAATTAACATCATGATCGACGTGGCTTCTGCATTGGAATACCTGCACTCTAGTTACCCAACACCTATTGCTCATTGTGATTTGAAGCCAAGTAATGTTTTGCTAGATGAAGATATGGTTGCACACTTGAGTGATTTTGGAATTGCAAAGTTATTGAGTGATGAAGGCGGCAATACACACACTACAACATTAGGAACTTTTGGGTATATTGCACCAGGTAATATGATCTATCAGTTATGTCTTACCTCTTGAACATTTGCTAATGAATTTCAAAATGCCTTTGTAGAATACGGATTGGAAGGATCAGTGTCAATCAAGTGCAATGTTTATAGCTATGGCATTATTTTAATGGAAGTATACACAGACATGAAACCCAATAGTGAAAAATTTTCTAAGGGCATAAGCTTACGGAGCTGAATAATTGATTCTATGCCCAATGTAATTAATCGAGTTATAGATTCGAACTTGCTAAGGGCAGATCATGAAGAAAGCTACACAAAGAAGTTGAAATGTATATCATCTATAATGGAACTAGCTTTAAATTGTTCCATGGAAAGTGCCAATGAGAAATTTAACATGAAGGATGTTGTTGTAGCTTTGAAGAAGATCAGATCTTAGCTTGTTGCTTAATGTCCTATTTGGACAAATTCTATTTTTGCTTCTTGTAGAAGTGTTTTTTGTTTAAATTTTGCTTTCAACTTCAACTAGTCTTCTCCATAGAGATATTTCGGTTTGAAGAGAAGATTCAATTTTAGTTGCATAATGTGATGCGTTCTCTTTGTATTACGCGATGGATCGGTCATGCTAAGTAGAACTGTTGTACGGGATGGAGTATTATACAAGCGAAAAATAAGAATAAAATTAACTCAAATTTAATTAGTTATCTAGATTTGCTTAATCCTAAATTTTATTTATGGACTCAATATTTGTGAAAAATATAGAATTACACTTCGTCAAAGGTAACTTGCCTTGTAGCACGTTTTCAAGTGCAAAGTAAGCCAAACATTTTTTAAGGTTATCGATTTCCACTAGGTGTGCATCGAAGAATTACTGCCAAGTTGCATGCCTTTCAGGGGAGAAAGTTCAACGACAAGCCACTTGTGGGATGAGAGAAATAAGGCAAAGCACGGGCCTGGTTTTGCAAGGTTGCCGTGGCGCATAATTTTAATTTCTGTTGTACCAACCAAACATTTCCCCCAAAAAATAAAATTAAATAAATAAATTTCCACACTTTCCAATAATATTTCTTTGCATTCCCACCACACATTCTCCTGTCCCTTTTACATAAATCTTTAGAGAACAAACTATGAATATCAGGGAGTCTTGAGGAACAATGGTCGAGGCTTTTTGGCGTAGAAGATAGAGTCCATGCCTCCATGGCTATTCGAGAAGGACTTGACATTTTCTCGAAGGGGTGAACGGAACTGATTGTGTTTTAGCTCTCTGTGGCATTGCAAGCTGAGAATCCTTTTGCACCAACCACCACTCTGATGTTTTGCGGAAACCTCATATGAAAATCGCTATGAAGACCAACTTTAATTATGAACTACATTTGCAAACTGTAGTTTCATGTGTTGAACTGACTGTATTCTTATTGACTTTCGTTAGGGTTAAAACTTAATACAATAATGATATTGGTTCAGAAATACAAAACCACGCACTATTTTATTTTTACAGTCATAAATTAAATTTAGAACCGAAAAATTCTCTCGAATAATCACAAAAAGCATAAAAATTACACATTTAAATGTGACTATATACAAGGGACAATCCAAATCGTTCATTCGACAATGTAAATGCATCTATTTTACACAAAATGTATATGTAAATGTCATTACTGGGATATAATCTTTTCCTTCAAGTAATTGTATGACAAAATAGTTGTAAGAAATTGAGATTGAGATATGCCTTTTTTTAGTTTTATTTTTTAGGCTTTTTTAATGGCTAAAAATTTTTATGTTTCTCGTGAGAATAGTGGTTCATCAGAACCATGTTGGTGGAATGGAAATGGCTGTTATAGATATCCTAGAATGTTTGCAGTGATGAATTTGCCTTTCTCGATCCGTCTAATTTAAGTTAGTTCGCGGTCAATGTCATATATTGAAGAAATTTAGCATAGTTTATATGTTCTCTTGTTCTTGTGGTCTTTTCTTTTCTTTTTTTTTTTCCATATTTGTTTGATGTCCTCAATTTAGGTTTTGATTTTTATTTTTTTTACCGTGGCATGTGATGTAGTTATGAAATGAGAAGGCGAAGCTGAGGCAAATGGGTTTTGACCTAAAGAGTATTGCAACATGATGGTAATTTTTTGCTTTGTAGTTTTCACCTAAGGAAATTACTCTTTCATTCTCCTTTCTTTGGGGCTTGTTCTTGTCCGATTTCTGGTTTTTGCAGCTTCGTTCTTTATTTCTTTTTCTTTTCAAACTAAGTTATAGAAGAATTGGTAATTCGTACAATCGGCCTTTTATTCTTCATATTTATGTGGTTAATTTTCCTCTACATTCAGATCCCTAATGTTCTGTTTGAATGGTGTTTGTATCATTAGGTGAATGTTTTGTAGTTGTCTAAGTCAACTACAAAATCCACTCGGATTCAAGCAAAAATTAAAACTAAAGACGGGCAACGCATGTGCTAACGTTTCTATACACAAAAAACATAAATAAAAAATAATAATAAAAAGCAGAAAAAAAAGAACTAATGTTGAGTAGTTATATTAGTTAAAGTTAAAATTTATCACTATAGTATGATGATGATGATGATGATTATAATAATATATACGTTACGTTGATAGTTAATTCAAGCCAGTTTTAGTCTAATTAAGTTTTTATTATTTTTGTTAAGATTTCTAAGTTTTTCAACCAAGTTAAAGTTTCTTAAATTAAAGTTTCCAAAAAGTTTGTCTGAACTTTCTGAATTTAACCGAAAATTTTCAAATCCTTTTTTGACTTTTCGTCCCATGCAAATTCCCATCTACAATGACCGCAATAAGAAGTCAGTCATTCACACATCCAATTTCAAAACGTAAAGTGAACATTTTGCTTAACATTATATAGTATTTAATTAAGTTGAAGCAAAGATCGCCTACTTGTTTGAATTCAAATCAAGTGCTTTTCTCCCAACATAACATACTCCAATATTTCTATGTGCAATTCCAGCAGTGTAATCTGCAGCAAGGGGGAAAAAAGTAGTGTCATGAGGAAGGTTAATTTCTTCCCTCTGCAAATTTTCTGTGTATTGCCTAATGGCCAGCTTAGCCTTGGCAAAAACCAACATTACAGCAGATAATCAAGAATATATATATATATATATAGACACAAAACGAATGCATAATTCACGCCTGGGAAAATTTTATATATAAGTAATTTAAACGGGGCTTCGCATGTTATATGACAACATATAATGTAATTCCTATGACTGTTGATAGTATTTGATATCATTACTTCTATAATAAAAAATTATAGTCATTTATGATTTATTAAAACGTATTGTTTAAACAAATTTCTTATAAAATACTGATTTAAAGCGTTAACAATATGATAGCTTTGCATTTAATATTGTGGTTGTAATCTTGAAATTGAACTAAAATTAACCACAATAAAAACAAAATATTAATCTTGGAATTGAATTTAAATAATACACTAATTGAAATTAAAGAAATAATGTCGGATTAGAAGTAAAAACAGAATTTGAAATTAAAAAAAAAAAATTCAAAAGCGAGTTACAATTACTACACTATGAAATAATAGTTCAAATTGAAATGAACCATAATAAATACTATACTAAAGATTAATCATTAGTGTAATAAGTACAATATTATAAATTGTTTGAAGGAAAGTTTCACAATATATCAAATTCTTCATAATAATTGATTAATAAGAGTGTAATAAATGGAGAGTAATATTTTAGTTTCACAATATTTTAATTTCTTCACAATATTTTAATATATTGCGGTTAATTTATAGAGTGCAATTAGATGGGCATTGGATATGGACTTGGCGAGGGTGACCTTCAAAATTGATGCTAAAAATATTGTTGATGCTGTTGCTTTCATACGAAAAGGGTACTCGGCATTCCACATGCTCATTTAAAAGTGCAAATTGCTGCTTCAACAAGGCTCGGACTATAGGCTTTTTTTTGTTCGTCGAACGGCTAATTAGACAACTCATTGTTTAGCTAGAATTCCTGTTTTTATCCCCCGTTGTCTACTTGGAATGAGCCTCCATCTTTTCTAGAGGCTAGCCTGATGTATGATGTTTCCAGTGTTTAGTGATGATATAAAAGTTTCTGTTCCAAAAAAAAAAAAAGGAAAAATTGGGAATTAAAGGAAAATAGTAGGGGTAAAGTTGGAATCCAAATGTTTTATAAAGATTCCACATTTTATATATTAATGATAGTAGGGGTAAAAGTAGAATCCAAATATAAAACATTTGGATTTCATTTTTTATATATTAGTGATTACATAATACAAATGTTGTCAGCAAAGTACCATACTTGATTAAAGAAATTAATTAATCCACTTAAGTTTCGGCACCTTTTGTACCGCGATTTTCCCGTCCTTTTTATTGGGTAAATTTTGCGGTAACTCTTCCTTCTTTTTTAACAAAAATTTTTGTGAAAGAACTCAAAAAAGACTTAAACATGTGACCATTGAGTTTAACAATTAAACTTTAACTATTTTGCCCATTTATTGTGTTTGTTAATCTTTTTTACTAATAATTAAAATATCAAACCTGAAATGTCAATTCTGAAACAAACTCCAATCCATTGTAATTCGTTAATTCACCATCTCTACCGTGTGTATTGGTTAGTTTAATATTATTTGAATTTTTTAATGCATTTTACTTTTTTTTTTTTGAATTTGTTAGTTTTATTAGGATTTTTTAAAATAAGACCGGTAACAGATATTTTTTCCATTATTATATATGTACGAAGGATTATATGTAAGAATGAATGTAATCTTTTAAACGATCTTGAACTTTTAAAACGATGATGCTCTAGTGCGTTAGGATGGACTTTAATGGATCAGTTACTTTAGGATGGACTTGCCGATGTTTGTGCAAGAATTCATGGATTTCAGCCATAACAAACTTCAAGGATCTATTCCTGGGTCAATGGGTAAGCTGTATAACAACCTTTCTGGTAGTATCCCCAAGTCCTTGGAGGCACTTAACATGTCACTTACTTGAATGTTTCTTTCAATGATCTAAGTGGCGAAATCCCATCTGGAGGCCCTTCCAAAGACTTTTCAAGCCAATCCTTCATATCTAACGAAGGATTAT
>CAVNYN010275804.1:0-21442 GCA_963692815.1 Nyctanthes arbor-tristis | reverse complement strand
ATAATTTTTGCGTCTTGAGTTTATTTTCATCCCATGACACCAACTTTTGAGGTAGCTTGTTTTCATCCCGTGACACCAACTTTTGAGGTAGCTCGACGCGAGGAATTCAACCTGTCGTTTTGCCATTGCTAATTTCCTTTTTTACTCAAATTATGTTGCGTTTTCCGATTTTGAGTTATTTCTTCACTTTTTTTTGGGGGGGGGGGGGATTTTTTTGTGG
This sequence comes from Nyctanthes arbor-tristis, assembly GCA_963692815.1. NCBI lineage: Eukaryota > Viridiplantae > Streptophyta > Magnoliopsida > Lamiales > Oleaceae > Nyctanthes > Nyctanthes arbor-tristis. The sequence goes on along the minus strand of CAVNYN010275804.1, from coordinate 21,222 downwards.
GCTTGACCCATTTGGAATATGTAGACATTTTGACCAACTTATTTATTCAAGTTTTCATTCATGGAATGGTTCTTGATTGCATTTGAATAAAAAGAATTGTATTCTTTTCTTGATTTGAATCCGTATTATGTGTATTTTCGCATGAGATTGGTTTAGTATAGTTTTTATTCAAAAGATGTTGTTGACCCTTTCTACGTAAAGTTGCGTTCTATATTTTTTTATTAAGGTGTGTCTTATTACGTAGAAATTTTTTATAAGAACTCTACTCAAACATCATTCGGATGGAATAGTTTATAAATATAGTAGCCAAACGAATTGTAACAAGTCGGGGAATCAGTATCCTTTTCAGCCAAAAAAAAAAAAAAAGTGTTGGAATTAGTAGGTCCCTTTGTTTAATTGCGACTAAACAATATTAGTTAGGCACTAATCTTTCCGTTAACGGTGCTTCATTTCTTTATTGCCATTGGACGGATCCAAGATTCATTTTTCGTTAACATTGACAAACTGACAAAGTGACATTAGCTCATCCCTTTGCTCACTTCACACTGGTGCACAATGTTTCCGCCACACGCCAGAGCCAGATAGTCAACCAGACGGCAAGGCGAAGCATATCATGGTTCTTGCCTACCCTTTATTCTGAAGATTACTAAGTGTTTATATGGGATTTGATTAATGCAAGCACAAATACTCAAATTGATTTTTTCTTAGGTAATAGTCTCTGTAATCTTAAAAGTTCTCATCTTGGTGAGCATGTATAAATTCACTGCTTTAGATTCTTATTTTCCAGCTTATAATGCATGGGTTACTGTGGCGTGGTCCTTTGTGAAGGTGGGCTAGATGGGAGATAGAGATTCTTATTTTCCAGCTTATAATTTATCAGACATTCAAGATTGCAGTTTTTTTTTTCTTTTTAATTTTTAATGGAGCAGGTTTAGGTATTTGATAAAATTGGAGTTTCAGTTTGGATTTTGCCTTCTTTATGTATTGTTTTTTTTTTTTATTCAAAAAAAAAAATTACGAATAAAAAAGGCATTTCCTTTATTTTTTACGAATAAAAAAGGCTAGAAACTGTGAGGGTGCTTCTTCTTTTTTATTTATATTTTACCTTCGTTTTTTTTTTTTTTCTGTTTTTATTTCTTGTTCTTGAAGTATACATTTGAGAATGCTATTATTGTATGATTTTCTTGATGTTTGCTAATTGACTGATAATTTGCATAATAGTTTGATTTTAGAGTTATCAGCAGGTAGTATAATAGGGCCACTGCTTAAAATTATACAAAATTCTCCTATTTATTTGATTACTTCCATACCAAATTACATTCTCTTTAGAGTCTTTAAAGGAATAAAGAATTTCTTTAATAGATTGGTTTGTAAATTTACTGATTTGATGATTAACTTTAACAGGTAAGGAGGTAATTGACTGGATTCCTGAAAATGGGATACAATGGCAAGGAAGAAATGATGGAAATTCAGAGGGAGGACTTGGAAGAACTAAAAGATCAGCCCGAGGATTTGAAGAGAATTCCTCCATGGACAAAACAGATAACAATAAGAGGGATTGTAGCAAGTTTATTTATTGGAATCATTTACAGTGTCATAGTAATGAAGCTTGCTCTCACAACGGGGCTCATCCCTAACCTTAATGTCTCAGCTGCTCTTCTTGCATTTGTATTCATTCGTACATGGACGAAGCTACTGCAAAAGGCAAAGTTCATAACAACTCCATTCACAAAACAGGAGAATACAATTATTCAGACTTGTGCTGTTGCATGTTACAGCATTGCTGTGGGAGGTTGGGAGATTTTGAATTTCTAATGCTTTTGCTGATTTAGATTCCTAAATTGTTTTATTGAATTTCATTTTTCATGTTCAGAGATTCATTTCATAGTAGTCTTTAAGGCATGGATACTACCTAGTACTCGACACGTTTCAACAGTACATTAGACAAGATTTTAGCTTTTTTCTTCCGTAGTAATATTTTTCGGTACTATGCACCTTACTAGAGACATTTTCCGTTCCTTGTTATTGGACGTTTTATAACAGGTGGCTTTGGCTCTTATCTTCTGGGATTGAACAAGAAAACATATGAACAGGCAGGTCTTGATACAGAGGGGAACTCCCCTGGGAGTTACAAAGAACCTGGCCTTGATTGGATGATTGGATTTCTTTTTGTTGTTAGCTTTGTGGGGCTATTGGCCTTGGTTCCTCTTAGAAAGGTTCGATTCCACGTGACAATATCTTCAAGTATGCAGATACTGACAAATATGTTTCTACCTTTTTTAGCTTCGTAATCATTTGAACAAGATGGTTTCAACCCATATTCAGTTACACTAAGATTGAACTTCTTGTTAATTTTCACTCTCAGTTTCTTTGGTTTTTTTGTTATTTATCTCATCTATTTTGTTTTGCAGATCATGATTATAGATTATAAACTACCTTATCCAAGTGGAACTGCTACTGCTGTTCTCATCAATGGATTCCACACTCTTAAAGGAGACCAAATGGCCAAGTAGGAAATCATTTGTCTTCTTGAAATTAAAAATGAAAACCTCCTTATAAGTTAAACAATTTAAGTCCCTTGGTATATCAATTTTCAGGAAGCAAGTTCATGGGTTTACGAAATTTTTCTCTGCTAGTTTCTTGTGGAGTTGCTTTCAGTGGTTTTATTCTGGTGGAGAACAATGTGGATTCAACAACTTCCCCATATTTGGATTGAAAGCTTGGGAACAATCGTGCGTTCTTCACATCTATTCTATGCGAGTTTTAGAGCATTAGACTTTTTAGTAAAAAAGTAACTTATTTATTATATAATAATTTCAAGCTTAAAAAATCATAATCTATTATTGCGATTCACAGTTTTAGTATTGATTTTAATAATTGAACTTTGCAGATTTTACTTTGATTTCAGCATGACTTATATTGGAGCTGGAATGATTTGTTCCCATCTTGTCAATTTTTCTTTGCTTCTCGGTGCCGTGCTTTCATGGGGTTTTATGTGGCCGCTAATAAGCAAACAGAAGGGAGTTTGGTTTCCTGAAACTATACCAGAAAGCAGTATGAGAAGTCTAAATGGTTACAAGGTTTAGACCATATACCTTTTCTACTATATAGGCTGAAATCATCTTGTTCGACTTAGTTACCACAAATTTTCTGTAATCTTGGCACTTCCTTCTTGTATGCAGGTTTTCATTTCTATTGCTCTAATTCTCGGTGATGGTCTCTACAATTTTCTCAAGACATTGTGTTCCACCATTAGAAGCATGTATACTGCATTCAACAGAAGGAATTCTAGAGCAGGTACATAGGCAGCTTCTGTACGATACAGTATGTTTGGCTAAATGGATATGCTACTTTCTTTTACTTGTTATGTGTGAAGACGTTACTTAGATTGAATTTACAGGACGATATGCTATCAAACAGTTCAATTTTCCCATAGAAGTTTCACTCTGACTAAATTTTGCATCTGGTGTTCCAGATAGCAGGATTCTACAGCTGGACGATCTCCAGAGAAACGAACTGTTCGTTAGAGAGAGCATTCCCTTGTGGGTGGCATGTGTTGGTTACTTGCTATTTTCTGTCATTTCCATCCTCGTCATTCCGATTATGTTTCCCCAGCTGAAGTGGTATTATGTTTTGGTTGCTTACGTTTTGGCACCATCCCTGAGCTTTTGTAATGCATATGGTGCTGGCCTGACGGACATGAACATGGCGTATAACTACGGGAAAGTGGCGCTCTTTGTGCTTGCTGCTTTGGTCGGAGAAGATCATGGTGTGGTTGCAGGACTAATTGGATGTGGTCTGATAAAATCCATTGTTTCGATATCCTCTGATCTGATGCAAGATTTCAAGACTGGCTATCTTACACACACTTCTCCTCGATCAATGGTTCTTAGCCAAGGGATTGGGACGGCTATTGGCTGTGTAGTTGCGCCTCTCACATTCTTCTTGTTTTACAGAGCTTTTGACGTTGGAAATCCGGATGGAGAGTACAAAGCTCCTTATGCTCTGATATACAGAAACATGGCTATTCTTGGGGTTGAAGGCTTCTCTGCTCTACCACAGCATTGCTTGCAGCTTTGCTGTGGGTTTTTCGCGTTTGCCATTTTTGCTGACTTGTTGAGAGATATGACGCCAGAAAGAATTGGAAAATGGGTTCCTCTTCCGATGGCTATGGCTGTCCCTTTTCTCGTTGGAGCTTCCTTCGCTATTGATATGTGCATAGGCAGTGTAGTTGTCTACATTTGGCACAAGGTAAACCACGAAATGGCTGCTTTGATGGTTCCCGCTGTTGCCTCTGGTTTGATATGTGGAGACGGATTGTGGATTCTCCCATCGTCTATTCTTGCTTTAGCCAAGATTAATCCTCCGATGTGCATGAGTTTTTTACCTACCTCGACTTTCTAGGAACGGCTCGAAGGTTTCTCTTGGTAAAGTGATTTGTACAGTATATGACCGTAGTATGAGCGAAGAAAAAAAAAAAAAAAGGTTTTGTATATTATTACATGGCAATGTCATGTCCAAAACTTATAAAATGTCTTCCATATAGCCCTCCAATCTTCTCTTGGAGTCTTGAGTCTTGAGAACATCATTAACAAGTTTGAAAGGGTTTATGGTTATACCCAATACATGCTCTTTTTTGAGTCACTTGTAGAGCATATGTTTGGTAAAATAAGTCTCGAAATACTACACAAAATTAACAAGAAAAAAAAATGTTCGAATCTCATCTCTGAATCGCAGTTTAATATTTCATAACATGGTTACATTTCATGTATGTACGTACTTGATTTACCAACTCGTCGACCCATTAACGGTGAGAACGAGTTTGTGGTGTTGCAAGACTCATCCGAAATAATCTCCAATTGAGAGGGGGGCGTTAATCAATCAAGAAAAAGAAAAAGCTAGAAAGCTTCTGAAAGCAACAAATATTTTCAAGGGTGTGCTCACTAAAATGGTTCGTTTCTATATGTGGATAGGTCAGTTTCACTCCAAAAAAACTAATAAGATATTCTGAATACATAAAAAGTGGTACTATATGTATAGATGAATATGTAGATACAGATGGTGGATGATATCATAATTCTATCTCATGTTTTATTTTCAACATCGGAGGTGAAATAATAATTTCACTCCTCATTTTTGTAAACTGATATATACAAGTAGATTTATCCATACGCAAATCGTATCAACTTGAAAAACTAAAAAAAAAAAATGTGATGGTAATGCATGAATCGTGTGGTTTTGAAAAACTGAAATTTTATATTTTTTGTCCCTATTCATTGTGCAGCATAAGCATTTCAGTCTCCATCACATATCCACAAACCTAATTTTCCATCGAGAATAATGCTTCTTTTACATAATGGGTACAAATAATGATGCGGCATAAGCTTCAATTATTGGATTATTATATGATCAATCCATATTTTTATTTCCCTTTTTGTATGGCGACCCGTAATTTTTATTAATGTTAATTGCGTGTTAGAAGCATTATTCGTACCCGTTTGTTGGAATTATTACCGTAGCTCACAAAGGGTTTTCATTTCATGATGAGCGCCGTTATGTCACTTGTACAGGTGATGTAGTTGTATGTGTCTATATCACGTGAATAGATGCAGTCATGTTCATAAAGTGGCAAAGTCTGGCGTCATTACTGGAGCAGGCCCTATTCTACACAGCTAAACCCGTTACATAAATTTTTTTCTTTAATTTTACAAGGGGAAAAAAATTTTGGGCCAATTTAGAGGGCCAGTGTAGAAAATTCTCAGATTCATAATGCTATGGCAAGTCTTTTCTTCTTTTTTCCCCTGAAATAGCCATGGCAAGTCTTTGAGATCGGAAGAGCACACGTCTGCACTGTGTATTTGCATCATTTGTGAACTACAATAACGACATGTTTTCTCTAGTGTTTTCATGCTATTTCTAGTTTTTAATTTTATTTTATAAAACACCGAGAGTTTACTTACTTTCTGTATTTTTGAAAACATGTCTTCAAAAATAAGGAAAAACTTATAGAAAAGTGCTGACAGATTAAGCAAGGCAGCCCATAGATTTTCTATAGAAACAAATCGCGCTCCGAATTTGGAGCCCGATCTGTTTCTATAGCCGGACCGAGGCAGACCATGGCCAGAATAAGTTTACAACTTTAGGGAGAGATCCTTTGATGAGTACATCTCCACTCGAGAAAGACCACTCATCGAAGTAGAAGCAACTGATCCCACTACATCTGAGGTCCTTAAATCAATTTGTGTAAAATAAAAGCTGAAAACACTAAAAATAAGGAAAACAAATTAATTCTTTTATTAAATTAGACAGACAGATTATGAATTTATTAAAACTGAAAACTGAAACAAAAAGAGAACATCTCAAAATGTCTTCCTTCCCAAAATAAACGTACCATCAGCGATGCACATTTTGGAGATAAATATTCAAGTTTCAATATGCGGAAAAACATAATTATTTCAGAAGAAACAGCAAAAGCTTATACTACCGTGCTCACGTGTTAAAATGAGAACCCTTCACATATTGGTGGCCCTACATGCATCTCATTGTGAGAAGGTGCTCATTTTAATACATGAGCATGATGCTGATTTGAAAATTTTTGAAATATCATATACCATTTCAAAAATGAAAGTACCAATGTACTAGTGAATCCTAAGCAAAAATACGGGTACACCACGATCTTATAAGTTCTGCTCATCGTAAATTTCTGGTCCAACATAATCAGAAGAATAATCAATGCATTACCAAGTAGCTCTTAAGAGGTAAAAAGAGCACAAACTTGGCAAGACCGCTACGGGCGTAGAAATTGCAAGTGCCAGTTTATCTAGTGAGTCCCTCTCCCTCCTCCCAATCTTATTGTTCTCAGTCTCATCCCAAACAGAAATGGATGAATAGCACAAGGATTTGTTTCAGTTAATATCTGCCCCATGGAGTCTTGCTAGCTTAAGACCAAGAGCAGGCATTTATTTTTACTACCTCGATATAATCATCTTACAAAGTTAAAAGTGACAGGGGTAAAAGATAATATCTGTAGTTCATGATTTATATACATAGAACTCGAATTTTTATGATTTGAGTTCTTCATCTACATGAAAACTTGGGGAAACATTCTTGAGTTTCACCTAATTCCAAATTTCAGCTAATTTACCACTTCTTCAAATTTTCTTCTACTAAGCTATTTTGACCCCAAAAGATGACTTCCTCAAAAGGATTGAGATGACTGGAGCACACCTATTATGTATGCACTCTGGGGTAGATGCATTTACATTGGTTTCTTCCTATTATCCTTCCAAAAAGGAACTTCCAGAAATATTTTACATGATTATCCATTTATGCATAAAGTTGAGTTCTCTATCTAAATACAAAACCGATCAGTCACCCCTTCCTATACAATTCAAGTGTTTATCAAATGCAATACAGGTATATACACTCAAATTACTTCCAAAATCAAATCTTTTCCTAGAAAAATACATAGAAGGATGAAATGAAAAGGAAACAAATAATGACTAGCACAAAAAAAGAAGTTAAACGGCTGATGGCAACTTGAATAAAATTGCTCAATATTCAATAAATTATTTATATATTTTTTGAAATTATACAATGAGCTAACGAGAAATGGTTTTCTTTTCCCATGGGATGTTCCTAAGATTGGTTTTTAAGTGTGGCTTTTAAGAGATGCAGCTTTTCGAAGTGTCAGTTATGAGTAAGCAGTTCCTCTCCACCCTCAACAGAAGTGTTGCTGTTCTCAGACACATTCACAACGAAAATCATGATTGAGCAAGATTTCTTTAAGGTGTGCACTGTGCAGAGGAGTCGTCTTGCTAGCACAAAACCGAGAACAAGCATTTCTTCTGAATGCACTATCTTAAACCATCTTATTAAAGCTAAAAGTTGAATGTATAGAAGGTAATCTTCTCTGGTTTATTATTAAAGATCTGCAGAACTCAATTTTTATGGTTTGACTTCTCATCTACATCAAAACTTTAGGAACAATTCACAGTCTTCTTCTATTTCCAAACCTAAGATCATTACTTTCACCTTTCAGCTGAGGTAGTTACCAACACTCTACTGAGAATGCTTCTTACCACACACCAAAAGATACACTCCTTGTCTCGTTCTAATATTGAGACAAGTTAAGCACATCTTTGCATAAGCATTGTCAATAGAATGTCAGAAACGTTTGTTTCTTTGTAATCTTCCAAGTCTCAACATATAACTTTTACAGATCCTTTCTATTCCGCCACCCATATCTACATCTACTAAAGAGTAAAGACTATCCCCTTGCCATCTGATTCAAATGTTCCATAAATGCAAGAGGGGAAGATAAGCTCTAAAATTTAGCTAAAATTCAAAATTTTTCCTTAAAAGATCCTAGAAAAGGCAAGAAAATAGAGAAAATCATACCTCATGGTAATAAATAATTTTCTTCAACAAATAATTCTATATTAATCCCTGAACGATAAATTTGATATAAAGTCCTACTGCAAACACCTTTACCATTTCCACAGAACACATAATGCCAAAACAAGAAAACCAAACCCCTTGAATAACATTGTTCAGTTCAATCTTCGGTGCCTTATTTGAAAACGGTTGGACAGTGCTTAAAAGTTGCATTTTAGCGGCATATTTGCAGGCTATCAGCCCATCTACCTGACTTTTAAGCACGCCAAACAACTAATCAGTATCAGATAATCAACTAGATATAGTAAATTTCATATGGAATGAAGGTAATCAAAAATTCAAAATATTAGGCAACAAAAATTACAACAAAATGATTGATGATTCAAAATTCTATTGAATTCTTATTTCCATCAATCAAGAAAACCTGTTTTCTGGAACACCGCGTTGCGCACGCGCCGCAAGTCCCGCCCCTTCAGCGTCCGTCCAACGCCCTCAAACACCGAGAAATTCACGTGCGATCTGGCCACGATCACGTGAGGCGGCACCATCTCCTCCTCTTCATCCAAATCCTCGTCATCCAACTCATCAAATCTCCCCATGTAATTACGCCGGTTATTGTAACTAACGTTCTTCGGCCACACCGGAACATTCACCGGCGCAGACTGGTGGTATTTCACCTGAGAACCGTCCATTCGCACCATCTGCGGGATTATTTTCGCCGCAGTGGAGGGATTCAGAGTGGATTTCCGCCGGATGAGGCGGAAGTGGTCCTCCGACAGAGCGGCGGAGAGGCCCGATTTCGTCGGACTGAATTGGCCTCGTAAAGAGGAGTGATGATTGGGTGGAGAGCCGTGATTGGAGCGCGACGGTGGAGAAGGGGAGTTCGAGTGTGAATATGAATATGCATCGACCGCGGCGGTGGCAGAAGAGGAGGAAAACCAAACAACGTCGCTTTCGTCGAGCTCGAGGGCATTCGAGTTGGTCTTCTGGTTCGGATCAAACGGGTTGTAATCTGGTTGCCGGAGGAGTCCGATGAAGCAGAGTGTGGATGGAGATGGAGCGCGGTTAGCCATGGGCGTTCACTGGATTCCGCTCCACAAATGTGAAAATGAAATTTTTTCGTATTTTGTATTTTTTTTTATAATTCTTAATTATTGTGAAAATATAATTTTTGTGATTGAGAGTGAAGAATGTTTTTTATTTTATTATTATTTTTTAAATGCCTATAGAAAATCCTTATTTTTGTGATTGAGAGTGAAGAAAGGCTATTTGGCAGGTATATTCGGTTAAGATTTTTATCGGATGGCCACATGTTGATTAAGGATAGGATCGAGTGATACAAAAAAATGTGAATTATTCAAGCATTGCTCTCTCAATATTTCAGAAAACATTATGGTACTCTAACAGAACAGTAACAAACACTTAGAACTCTTAGTCAATTAAAAATCAACATGTGAGATTTGGTCCCAAATTAAATAATAAACTTTTCACAATTCTTTTATTGTTCAAAGCTTATTCTACAATGTATCGACCCTGACAAAACTAGTGAGAAAAACTAAATTTGTAAATTTGAAAACTAATTTGTTATAGATTTGTTTTTCTAATTATTTTTAGTTTATCATTTTTATACTTTTGAAATTGTTCAATTTTTTTAATTAACTGGGGTGTGATTTTTTTTTCTTTATTTAGATTTGGAAGGGGGAGGGATTTCGATTTAGTTTGGAAATTTTTGTAAGGCTATCTCCAACTAGAAAATCTATTTTACAGTTTTACAACTTTAAAATACAATTTTTTATACTCTATTTCACAAAACTTCTCTAACACATAAACTCTAAAAAAGACCCCACATATTTTCCATTTCATATTTTCTGTAATTTCTAATATTCTATAATTAGTATATATTGAAAACTAATTAACTATACACTCGTTTAATAATTATTATTACCCATATAATATTTTTAACAAATAGTCGAAAATATTACATTTATTATCACATCCAAAAATAAGTACGACGTATATGCCGGTAACCCCGTAATATCGAACGAGACTAATCACAAATGGGGAAAAAAAAGATCAGTATAGTTGGAAAGACACACATAAGAGAAAGAAGTACAACAAATACAACCCCACTATGCATCGCAATTCGTATATTGTTTCATGTTTCAATTTGTAATCGTTCATTTTAATTGTATGCAAGACGTCGTTTGTGTATTATTATACTAAGAGTTTTCTTTTAATTACATAATTTAAAAAGAAAAAAATAGAAAACATAAATATTAAATTCCAATAACAATGATACAATTAAAATTAAGGGAGAAAAGAATATTGGACAAGATGTTAGATGACATTAATAAGAAATTAAAAAAAAAAAGAGGTGTGTTAAATGGGATTAAAAAAGCAACCAAAAAAAAAAAAAAGATATAATGGCAGTTCCTTAATAAAATGAAACTGCATATTGGATGGTATCTGCCAATTTTGGACGCCAAATTTGGCGTAAAAAATGGAGATCCAAAATTGCGTCCAGTTAGAGAGCAATCGGACGCCATTTTGGGCAAGAAGCTCTAATGAGATGGACGTGCTCTTAGTTTGATCATCACACCTTTGTTTTTCAATTTATCAACATGATGTGAAGTGTAATTTAACATAGAGTTTAGACTCTATTTGGTAACTCTTTAAATCAAATCGTATTATAGTTGAAATTAAATTCTAAATTCCATCAAGTGAGAATGTATAGAAGTAAGATGTGGATGTGTGGAAGAATAATTCACAATTATTTATTAAATAATAAATCTAAAAATTTTGATTGTGGTTCATATTGTACTATAGTAGATATAAAAAAGTTGGTCTAATGGTTAAAGGTTCAACCCTTTATTGAGAGAGTTCCTGGATTCAAATCTCATGTACCCCCTCCACTTTCTTTGTATCAAAATGAGAGAAAAAAAAAAAGAAAAGAAAAGAATTTTATTGTAGTAGTTAGATCCCCCCTTCCCTTATATCTCCCATTGTATTAAATAAGAAAAAAAAAATCGATGTTTATATATAATAAGATAGTTCGAATTGTGCTATAATAATAGAATGCTTGAGTTTCTGGGTGAGAGATTCTAGGGACGGAGCTAGGAATTTGTTCCAGTTCGGTCGCAAAATATAATTACTTTTGTATATTTTAAAAAATATTAGTGATGCCTTTGGTGGAAAAAAAATGTCATTTACATTATTGAAATTTTTTTTTTTTTGCATGCACTAATTAATTTTTATATTTTGCCAATATATACTTAGAATGATTGAATGATACAAACCTATACTTAACTAAGATGTAACATGTTATTTTATAAGATGTAGCAAGTTTAAAAGAAAAGTCATTATAACTTTGACAACTTATTTTTATGAAATGTATTGACAAAGTGGACAGTCAACAAAGTTTTCAATCACAAAAGTATTCAAGTGGCGGCCCTATCAGTTCCTTTCTCTTTTCCAATGAAGACATTTGGCTCTCTCTTCCATCACCTTCTTCCCTTCGTCCTTGTTCTCTAACTCCTTGTTTCTTTCTATAACACTCGACATCAGCAGCAGCAAGGCTTTAACCTTAAAAAAAAAAAATCAATGCGGTCGATAGACTGCGCTCTTCCTTAAGAAGCTCCGTCCCTGAGGTCGAGAGATTCAAATTCGAATTCGAACTATACCTATTCCTCCCATAAATTCTCTCATCTCCCATATATGTCCTTTTTGTACCCAAAAAAAAAGGTAAATAAATAAATAAAAGAATCTTAATATTCTATTAAAAAAATTCTTTTGTATTCTCAATCATAATAGAGTGACCAAAATGAAATAACAATTGTTACCAGAGCGAAATGAAAGTATATCTAAAAAGCATGATAGTTCTACAAAAAAAATTCAATTACAGCATCAAACAATTAAAATACCCATTAATGTTAATATATATTTAATTTTTCGACAAGTAATTAATTTAATTTTAATTGGCTTTGTTATATTGTTGCATTTAAATTTGTCATATAACTACCAAAAAAAAAGGGGAAGAAGAAGGAGTATTGATCAATAAATACTATGTTATAAATCATTTGTGGAATAATTAATTAATTAATTAATTAATTTTGTGATAACATGTTCAGTTTTCAAGGGAATTCTTTTTTTTTTTCCTTGATTCAAGGGGAACTAGGGAAGTGGAGGGATAATAGGGGTGGGGAGGATGGGATTCGAACCCAGGACCTCGGCCCTAAAACGTGAATACTTAACCACTAGAGCACTTGTTCGAATCCCAGTTTTCAAGGGAATTGTTAAATTGATATGTTCTAGTCTTAAAGTAGTTCACTAACAATTGCAACTATTTACACACATACATTTCGATATAAAATACTAATTTTCACCTGTACATATACTTCTTTCTTTCTTTCTTTCTTTTTAACATTTCTATAGATTAATTACGTACAATAAATAGATATATTTTGACATTAAAAATATGAAATTTTTTTATATTGTCAAATTTTCACCTCATTAAAAATAAAATGATGTGGCAACTTAACAGCTTAAAAAACACTTATCACCATTTACATAATATACGAATCAAATAATTTTGCCCATTTTAAAATGAATATATGGCAACCAAGTTTCATTATCATTGATTCAAAATGTTAAAAGATAAAACATTTACAATGAAAGGTGTAGTTGATCACACATAGCATTGATTATACAATCTATGACCTATCTAGCTAACAAATGTACGCTACCTCACGGACATTCCGACTATAGACTTGAAACTCAAAAACATTGAACCATGGCTAAGGGACGTCATCGACTCAAGTAAAGGACTTTCAGACCCTCTGGTTTCATGTTCATTAATATGGTGTATGACATAACAAGTATCTGATTCAAACACCACCCATTTTCACATATACGCTTCACAGAGATAACACACGCCATCTAATAAATTTTAAATGCCAATTATACGCCCCTCAACCTCCCCTATCACTCATCAAAGCAAGGAATGCATCGTCTTCTAGAGAGTCACATAGAGGACATTGTGTACTACAAATAATATGCCCCTCCAAAGAAGATGTTTCGTTGACAAAATATTCACACGTATTTTCCACATGAAAAAATTGCTCTTACTTCCAGTTTCCATGCTTTACAAGGCCTTCCACTATTTGTCCAATGAGCTCCTTCTAGAAGAAACCGATTCCTTTGTTAATTGCATCTCGAAATGTTGAGATTCCAAGTGTAGAAAAGGACTCTCAAGCTTTGCTCCAAACACTCCATTTGGTGTTGTTGAGCTCAGATTTAAGACCACACAATGTGCACCGGAATCATGGCACCGTCTCTTTGGGGAATGGCAACTGGAAGCTCACCAGAGTTATAAGGATTTTCGCCGAAAAGACCGCCTTGAACTCACTACTTCTCTCTTTCTCTGTTTCAAGCCAAAACCCAAAGAAAACAAAGACAAGACATTGTCTTTTAAAAGAGAAGTCCCCCAACGATCAAAACACAATTGGGCCAAAGCACTCAAATGGGCCAAGGGATTTAAGTGAGCGACCACTGAAAAATCTTCACCTTGGATCACTTCAATCCATTGCCGGATTCCCCGGTTACAGGTGCTATCCAAAAGATATGAGTGTGGTCTTAATAAATCATCACCACCCTTTCCAGCTAAGTACCTACTCAACAATTAACCATTATCAATTCCGATCTTTGATAAACACTTGGTAAACTTACCAACCAAACAAGTACTTCTGCTCCAGCACCGACAAGACTATCATCAGTTGCAATGCTGGAGAATTTAACAATCGGTTGCAACTGTGATTCACACGTGATACAATTACCACTCAAATAGAAGAAGTAAGAAATAGTAGGTTTCTTTTGATCTTTATCACATCCAAAGACAGAATCTACATAACTCCTAAGTTAATGCTTATCACTTCTTTTCCCGAGTACTAACCTCCGCATAACCGTCTCACCTAGGTATCTTAAAAGTCATACAAGTACATACCAATGAAACTTACCAAAACTAGCCATGAACATACCTAGGAAATTAATCACATAAGCAAGAACATGTATAGTGATTATCATTGAGTACATCAACGAAACAATGGCATTGGCATGAGGAATCTTACTTATTAGAAACAATGGCATTGGCCTAATGAATCTTACTCATTACCTGTTTTTCTTCATCAACTTTGGGACATTCTGCAAAGAATAAATTCATGTGTGCACCCAATAGTATATTGACAAATTTAGCAAATAACATGTCATCTACATATAATAACAAATAAATTTCACAACAAATTTTGCAGTTATTGTAACACAGACATGCATCAAATTCACTAATCTTGAGCACACAAGCATCAAATCCCCTATACCATTACCTAGGACTCTACTTGAAACCATACAAGGACTTTCTAAGCAAGCACACAACTTTAGACATCCCCTTCACCTCAAACCCTTGAGACAGGGACAAATAAATGACTTCCTCTACATGAAGAAAAACAGCTCTCTTATCTAGTTGCTCTAATTCCTAATTGAGTTTAGCAACCAAGTCCAAGACTAACCAAATAGTCTTACACTTAACCACCAAGAAGAACACTTTGCCGTAGTCAATCCCTTCTTTCTGAGCAAATTCCTTAGCTACCAACCTAGCTTTATATCTCATGAGGTCATTATGTTCAACTTCTTCTTTCAACTTGTAGATCCACTTGCACTAGACTACCTTCTGATTCATTGGTTTCCTAACCAACTTTTACGTCTCCTTTTTGTTCAGAGACTAGATTTTATGCTTCAAAGCCTACTTTTACTTCTCAGAGTCCTTATAGTTGACAGCCTCTTCAAATGATATAGGCTCAATAGACTCAACGGCTTCACCTGAAATTAAGACAAAGTCCATCAAATTCAGATATATGTATGTCAGATTTGGCTTCACTAGTCTTCTTTCCCTATCCTACACCAATTAATAATCCACCAAATTGGTACCTGCAGATGTTTCTTCATTAGGGATGACAGTTTCAAGAATTTCTAATTCAGGCTCAAGTTCAGGTTGTTCATCAACTGCTTTATAATCAGATTCAACTTGAGACTGGGTTTCCTTACCCTCTGAATTAATGTCTAATTGCTTAACCTCAAACTCAATTTTCTTTTCAAAAGAGGATTCCTCTTTCTCTGAGAACTTAAGGCAAGGCATCTCAAGTTCATTGAACTCTACATCTCTACTATAAATAAGCTTAATGCCCCTTTCACCAAGAAACCACAATCTGTAACCCTTTACTCTCTCTGGATAGCCCCACATGACACACTTAGTAGCCTTAGAGTCTAACTTGCCCTCAACCTGGTGTGCAAAAGCCGCACAACCAAAAACTCTAAGATGAGACAAATCTGAAGGCTTACTATTCATAATTCTTCTAGAGTCTTGTAGTTAACAGCACTGGAAGGAGACCTATTTATCACATAGGCAGCAATACACAAGACTTCACCCAAAAAACCTTTAAACAACCCCGAATTGATTAACATTAAGGTCCTATTCATCCTCTCAGCCACCCTATTTTGTTGTGGGGTACTTCTCACAGTCATATGCATCATGATACCCTTGCCTTTACATAACTTATCAAATTCAAAGTTGCAAAACTCTAGCCCATTGTCAGTCCTAAGAGTTTTCATACTTCTACCTATTTGATTCTCAACCGAGGCAAGCCATGACTTGAATTTGATACAACTTCTGGTCACTAAAACATTCCAACCCCCTATCCTCAATGTGTCATATTTTTCTATGCCAAAGATCTGACCTATCCTCAACAATTGAAGATAAAGCAAACTTTTTACTATCTAAGGCTTTACCTTGAAGGTCATACAACACATTCCTCCTCAGTCCTTTCATAACCATTAGATCCCTTTGAAACTTTAACAATACCATAGTAAGATCCAAATGTATAGCCTTGATCTTTCAGAACACTCATCGAAATAAGATTCCTAGCCATCCCAGGAACATGCCTGACACCCAATAGAGGTCTGAAAATACCATCGTGCATCCTAATGACAATGTCTCCTACCCCTTCCACAGTATGTGATAGGATCAACTTCTCTGAAGTTATAGAACCAAGGTCTATGTGGACACATATGAGTAGTGGCACATGTATCTAGGATCCACTCCTTGACGGAGTCAATACTACACTTTCATAGCTTGCAGACTCTCCTAGTCACTAGCAATATCAGCATCAATAACTGTATTGATATCCAAGTCATGAAAGGAATCAGCAACAGCAACTAAAAACTGATTATGACCCTGATGTGTTTTCTGCTTCCCTTTGAGGTCTGGACAGTCTCACTTAAAATGCCCCACTGAATTACAGTAATAGCACATTTTACCACTTTTATCCCGAGACTTAGGCCTTCCTTTTGATTTCCATCTGCTCTTCTCACGACTAGAGCTAGCATGACTCTCTTTGGACTCATGCCTCTCCCGAATACCACTAAAAAACCTCTCTTCTCTTATGCCCATTGACTCTTTCTTGACCTCCAACTCTCCAGATTCCAAGGCATCTATCACAATAGTCTGATTCAGCTTATCCCTATCATACTTGATGGCATTCCTAACATCTCTATACGATTCAGGAAGAGAGTTCAAAATAATGACAGCCAAATCTTCATTATCAAATTTCTTTTTATTGTTGGCCAAACTCTTGACAATCTTGCTAAAATCAACGAGATTAGACTCAATGTCCTTTCTTGCGTCCATTTTAAAACTAAAAAGTTTTTCAGGCAAGAAATCATGTTTGGCAATGTTTTTGTCAAAAACATCTTGTCAAGAGTTTCCCACAATTCTTTAGCAGTCTTATGTTTATCAACTCGTCTCACACTATTATCAGACAAATGCTGAATGATAAAACTATGTGCAATTTCATTCATATCAATAATTTCATCATGTATAGCTTTCAATGCATCAGGATATGTGTTTGGGTCATCAAGTGCTTTAGCAAACTTTTTGTTGAATTGAAATGGCTTTCATTTTTTGCTTCCAAATCGAGTAAACTCCCTTTCCATCAAATCGTGAAAATTCCACTTTCAACCCCATGACGGACGACTTAAAAGGAGATATCAGTTCAACAACAAGATTCTGATCAATTTCAGAGTCACTCATCCATCAAGCACACAAATGCAACCTAAACCAATCTAATACTAAAATCGCTTTCTAATATGATGCAAATCACAACTCATTCATGCACATGACAATATTCACCAATACCAATTTTTTCGGTATTAAAGACAAGTAATACACACCACGTGTCAATCCAAGCCACTTAAGAAATTCAATCAAGTAATGAACTCACAATGTTATGGAAAATAAGAGCAAAAAATTCACATAATCACATAATCTAAACTATCACACAAAGTCCAATCATCAAAGGTAATTAACAACCTAAAAAATGCTCCTAAAGGGAAAGTTTAGTGTGATATTACCCAACAATGTTGAACAACGGTGTTTTGTGGTCTTTGGTACTTGACAAATGAAGAAGATCAGAGGGTAAAAATTCTGAAATGGTGCACCATTAGCCACGATGCAAAAGCTTGCCGGAAAACCACTTTCACCTCACTGTCAGAGCTCTACAGCCTCAACTGATGGCCGAAAAATTAAGCCACCCCCATCAGAATGTCATCTCGATGTCATGAACAATCCGTCTATTGATGTCGTTACCTAAAAATGCCGCCACACGAGCTGCTGGAGTGGCGCCTGTACCTCACGCGCCATCATCGGAGTTCCTCCGGAAAAATGCCCTCCACCAATGGATGCATCTCATTGCAGTGAGTCTGGGTTTGGTCTTAGTTTCTCCAACCAATGTCTGGTTTTGCCGGAATCGTGCTTTGAAGGTCCTGATTTTTGAAATTTTTCAAAAAATTTCCATACTATTCTTGTCCGATTTCAGGTCTGATTTTTGAGTTTTTCCACTACTTTGATCCTCCCACGAAAGCTCTAATACCATTTGCTGAGATTATAATGTCTATTACAAAGGATTTTGCAAATACATAGACCCAAATATAATCTCCAAGTGTAGAAAAAGACTCTCAAGCTTTGCTCCAAACACTTCCTTTGGTGTTCGTGTTGAGTTCAGATTTAAGACCACACAATGTGCACCGGAATCATGGCACCGTCTCCTTGGTGAATGGTAACTAGAAGCTCAATAGAGTTGCAAGGATTTTCACCCGAAAGACCACCTTGAACTCACTGCTTCGCTCTTTCTCTCTTTCAAGCCAAAACCTAAAGAAAACAAAGAGAAGACATTGTCTTTTAAAAGAGAAGTCCCTAACAGTTAAAACACAATTGGGCCAAAGTATTCAAATGGGCCAAGGGATTTAAGTGAGCCACTACTCACATGAGATGATAACCCGACTTTACAAAATTCCATTATACTTAAAGTTCTACGTGATTTATCCTCCTCATTTGGGTTTCCTCGAGACATGGACAATATAATTCCTCAATGCTTTCAGATGGTGGGTGTCACCAGTAAGAATTATTGATAAAATCAAATTTATACAAACTAGAAGTGGTAGTGGTTTTTTTATGGTGTCCTAAGGACACCATAAAATGGAGTACTATGCCTAGTTGGATAGTGAGTTGGAAAGACCAGTCAGTAAGGAAGCCAAGCCATCCGCTCCAATTCCCTCCCCCTTTCAATTCAGCTGGACCTACTTAAAAACAAAAAGTCAAAATCCCTCAACCCACCCACTCCTGCAAAACCCCAGTCATATTCTGTGGTATTAGGTCTCTCTCTCTCTCTCTCTCTTTAAGCCCAAATCCCAACCCACCCAATCTAGCAGCCACCACACCAGCAGGCTACGATCACCAGTCGACGGTAGCACCACTGGCCAACCACCGTAACATATACCGACCAACGCACCACTGACCAACCACCGCAAAATCGCGCTACGACCTGCCACCGAGCAAAAGTCGGCTCGGCCAGTCACTAAAAGTAAGCAGAGTGCGCTTACATATTTTTTGTTCTTTGTTGATTGATTAATATTTGAATTTTATTTATCCCTTTCAAATGTGTTTGCTAGGGTTGGTAGGTGCGTTTGTGTGTCCAGCTTTTTCACAAGTACCAGAACACAGTGCACTTGTGACAGTTGGCGATGAGTTTAAGACACCAGAGGATGCACTTGCTTGGTACAACAACTATGCAAAGCATGTGGGCTTTAGCACGAAAGTCAACAACGGGAGGAAAAATACATCCTGCATCCTTACTTGGAGCTCATTTGCTTGTAGTAAACAAGGGAAGACAAATGAGATACGCCGAAAGAAGCATAAAGAAGCATGTGATGGGGGGTACAAAGAAGATGCACTGAGACCAGGTCCGGTTGTTAGGCAAAGATGAACATTTCAAGAAAGCAGACAGGTGATGGATAGACCGTCACCGTGTTTGAGGCCAGTCATAATCATCCTCTAGCCACACCTAGCAAGGTACACCTACTTCATTCCTACTGCCAAGTTTTAGCCACAAAAAGGCTCTTATATAGGAGTATTGTGATGCCAATTTACCAACACATACCAAAATTAGGCTTTTGTCAAATGATGCTGGAGGTCCTTCCCTATTGGGATGTACTGAGAAGGACATTTATAACTATGAAGGGACATTGAAGGCATTAATTGAGGGATGTGATGCACAAGCTTTGATTCATCATTTTAAGGTAGTGAAGGAACGCAATGCTGATTATTTATACTGCTAGATACCTCTAGCGATGTTACGCTAACTAGATTTTTTTGGGCTGACAGTGATTATGGAAATGCATATGGCTTCTTTAGAGATGTGATTGTTTTCGACACGACATTTAGTACAAATAGGTATGGCTGGTATCTAGCTCCCTTTGTTGGTGTGAATCAGCATAGACAAACCACGGTGTTCGGTTGTGGCTTGATAAGTAGGCAGACAGAAGATTCATTCGCTTGGTTGTTTTTAAAGTTTTTAGATGCTATGCCGCATAAAAAACCGCCATGTTGCATTATTATTGACCAAGATGCTGCTAATACCCTTGCAGTTTCGTAGGTATTTCCCAACACACCCCATCATCACTGATTGTGGCACATCTTTGAGAAGTTTCCTTCAAAGGTGAATATTGCGTTTCATGGACAGCTACGTCAGAAATTAGTTGGGATTATTATGACCTCTGAGATGGCTGATGAGTTTGACCGTCGGTGGCTGGAGACAACAAGTCTTCCTGAGTTGGTAGAGAACACATGGTTTTCTGATATATTCTCAGTGTTGTAACGGTGGGTCCCAGCTTATATAAAGCATGTGTTCTCAGCTGGGATGTTGAGTAGCGGGATAATCGAAAGCACTCATTCTGTTTGCAAGTGATACACGGATGACAAGTGTTCGTTCATCAAGTTAGTCACCAGCATGAATCGAGCCGTTGTTCACTAGAGGCATCACACGTTGGAGGCTAATCATTGTGACCTAAATAAAAGGCCAAGAGTAGCTTCAAAGTATGAAATGGAAAAGCAAATGGTCGACATATATACGAAGACCATGTTTAGAGTCTTCCAAGAGCAGCATGAACAGTGTGCCCGCTATATATGTGATCTCATTCGCAAATCGGATAAGACTCGTACTTACGTGGTTTAGAGGTATTCACGGACAGATGAGACTGTGGAGCGGGACCGTGAGTTGACATACTCCAATATGTCTAACCACTTGTCGTACAGTTGCCGGCTTTTTGAGTTTGAGGGCATTCCATGTCGAGATCATGTTGTGTCAGATGAGGGTTGAGCAAATGATGAGATTGCCTGATCAATACATACTACGTCGTTGGACCAAGAATGCTAAGACAAACCCAATG
>CAVNYN010275802.1:0-11523 GCA_963692815.1 Nyctanthes arbor-tristis | reverse complement strand
TAGAAACTTAAAAGAACAAAATTATTAGCACTAGTAGTCAATAAAGTTCTCATCTTTTGGGATTCTTAAATTACTATATATAAACCGTATTTACATAGATACAATTGGAAGATGTTCAAAAGGGTGCCAGACTGTGACATACATTCTGCTTCATGATGACCTCGGCATGAAGTTTGAGGAAGAGCATAGAATAAAGATGCCAATACCACCACACCCCCCCTCAATTGAAAAAGTCATCTAAAGGTGCCGATGAGGCAATATTTCAGACATTATCCATTGAACTTCAACATGACAGAAGGTTGAAAATGAAATGATACATCAGTCATGTGATAGAATGTTACTCCAAAAATTCTTTCTTCCAGGATCTGTGTAGAGATGAGCAAAATGTACCGGCAAAAAATGATTCCCATAGCCAACCCAAGTTTGTTGAGAATAAGCAGAATGTTGCTGGCTGGCTGCCGTATAGAGCATCATGTTAAGTATTATTTAGAAAAATTGGGTCTCTCTCTCTCTCTCTCTGTCTCTCTCTCTCTCTCTCTGTGGGCGTCTGGGAGGGGGTGTTGTTTGGAGTTTAACCTGAATTCAGCATGCGTACTGGAAGTGACATTTAACTGTTAATTCAAGTAGTTTTCCTTATCATCTCCCTGCTTCATTAGTGTATTACAACCACAAGTTTCTCATTTTCGTAAAGCATTGCTATCTCGCAGGTCAAAGTATCATCACTTTAGTGCAAAATGTACTTTACATTCAGGAAAAACAAATAATTAGTTAAATAACTCAATATAGAAGTCTTTTTATTCTACATTTGCACGAGACTGTCATCTACTTTGCCAATAAATTCTGATCCCACACAAGGCAATAAAATAGTAAAACCTGCTCTCCAGGTTGGAACGATCAATCCTAATAGATATCAACACTTTCCAGATCTTCA
This sequence comes from Nyctanthes arbor-tristis, assembly GCA_963692815.1. Lineage (NCBI taxonomy): Eukaryota > Viridiplantae > Streptophyta > Magnoliopsida > Lamiales > Oleaceae > Nyctanthes > Nyctanthes arbor-tristis. The sequence continues at coordinate 10,592 of CAVNYN010275802.1, read as the reverse complement.
TTTACTTATCTGACAGCTAAAAGATCTATTCTATATGAATAAAGCCAGTGTTACTAAGATATCAAAAAAAAAAAAAAAATGAATGCACACATGACTACCAGCATCGAGAAGTATTGGAACGTTCTGCCCATTGCTTCAATAGCTTTATTTATAATACAATAGCACGTTGGATTACTTGAGTAAGAAAACAGAAACTAGTATTCAGACAGTGGTAGGAAGACTCTGTGGTTGGATTCGCGTTACTGAAAATACAAGATAGAGAATAATTGAAGTGGTGGAAATAGAAGTGAAGGGGTATAGCCAATAAAAGATTAAAAAGAGACCATTATGCTATAGAGGCATATACACTGGGTTCAAAGAATAGATAGACTGATGAGATAGGCAGCAATCAGAAACTTAGGGCCCGTTTGGTATCGTTTACAATTGGATTGTGTCATAATATATTTTGAAATTTGAATTTTTTGTGACGTGTGGCTTAATTTGATTGGTTGAATTTTGTTGAAAAGTAAAAAGTTGTGATTTGATGTGATAGAATTATAATACATTCCAGTTATAACACGAACCAATCGGACCCTTAAATAATCTATTCTTTGCAAGAGGGAATAGATCAGACGCATTTAACATTTCAGGTTACAAGATAAGCAGGTTAATTCAAAGAATTTCAGAACACACACAATTAAAAAAAAAAAAAAAAAAAAAACGCTGGTTGATGAATACAGACTTTTGACCAACGACAAAGCAAATGACCTAAGTATTCTCTGTCTCCAGTTTCTGCTTTGACTTCCTGATTTGCAGCCTAGTACATTCAAATTATTCATATTCTGTTTAGTGAAAACCTAACTTTTCATAAACAATAATCACAGAGAGCTAAAATTGCAAGAAGAAGTTTAACCACATTGTGGCATCCAAGACCATAAAGCTTGTAACTCTACATTACTCAAAACCATATCAATCCCTGTAAGTATTAGATATTGAATCATGAAGAAATTTTGTGACTCATTGATATGACCAAACTCATTAATAATGGTTTATCAGGTGTTCCATGTTACATTAAAAGGAAGAAGTCTGCATAGACTCAGAATCTGGACTACCATAATAGCAAGCAAATTAAGCCCTAAAACCCTGAGAACATCATTCTGTCTGCATACCTAAATAAGATGAAGGCGGCCAAAAGCCATGATAACTTGACTCACAATCTTAAGAACCAGTGGGACTGTTGATAAATGTTCAATAATTATAAGCATCATGCTTTCGCACAAAGTGCTCTACTCCCATGCTCTGGCTATCATACATTTAGCTTGACCTTTCCTGACCTAACTGATATGATCGCCGGAAAGGACACCAACAGATATATACAAATACGAATAATGGGACCAGGTGTACAAAATGGCAGTCCCATGCAGGTTTGTTATCATAGACTCGTTTTAGTCTTTTTTTCTGGTAAACTAGTGAGTTCATTCGAAGCCGTCATGAGCTCGAAGTTGAGGCTTCAGCCGGCATGGCCCCACTGGTCCAAAACATTCAAGTAGCACAACCTAATTCTACTTGATCAAGTTTATGTATACTGATTTTCTTAAAATGCCTTATGTTTGAGCACTGGAATTCCTTTGCTACTCTTAAAACTACCTGTCTGACTGCTCTCACGAAAGGGTAAAAGGTCGGTCTTGTTGATTAACCAAATGAATTCGAGTGCACTGGTAAAGCATTCTTCTATGGGAAGAAGAGTTGCCAAAGGAATTATCAATCAGGCCCACAGAACTATTAGGTGTGCCTACCGGTACAAAGGGGATGACATTAACATAAGGGCACCTCTATATATACGCAAAAACCAAGTAATAGACCCCAGTGGATGCATGATGAAAGTGAAAAGCATTTGCCTTAGTAAGCACTAGAGTAATAAGTTCAAGGATTACCTTGATGCCAAGTAACAAACTTTTATATACAAATATAAGATTTGGAAACAAGGCTGCAATCATGAATTATGTCAAGCAGGAAATATAAGGAAACTTACTGGATTTCTTTCCAATGGAAAATAGACAGACACAATTTATTAGATATCAAAAGCCCAATCCTCTTTTGGTGACAATCTATGATCACGATTGAATTACTCGTCCAAAAGGGAAAACATATGAGTTCCATTCGCAATGACTTGGTACCTCGAACAATTTTCAATATCATTTCAGACAGGAAAACTACTATTTCTGGAAAAGATCAAATAACAGCATGGTTCATTAGTACTTGAAATATAGTTTCAAGTCTAAATTCATTTCTATGAATTACATACAACATTGAATTTTGGACGAAAATACACAATGGAATTCAGTAAAATGGGAAATGCAATCAATGGTATTCAAAAGTTTAGAGGAGGCAAGTATTGGAGGCCACTTTATCTTGAATTGAAAAACACCGGCTGAATGATAGAAACTAGTGCACAAAGTAATTATTAAAGTATGTAGATACAAAATAATCAAACAAATATGCACTACATATGAATTCGCCGGCAGTTGGCTGGATTCCAATCCATTTTAACAGTAGCTGTAGCTCAAGATTCATATAAATGTCATCTTAGGAAAACAGGTTTTAAAAGGTTTACCAGAACACTTCATAGTTCAGATAGCTAGATTTTGTCATTATTCACTGCATTGCATGTTTCATAAACCAACTACATCCAGAAACTAGTGATCATGATAAACGAACACCAAATAGGAGTTTTGGAAGAAAAATAAGGATCATAAAATTGTTCGTGTTCAAATATATGTTTAAAAAAGTAAACTTTCAATTCAGAGATTGGGCACAGGTAGAGCTGAAGTTCTATGGCCTAAAAATCAGAGCGAATGTGTGAATAGAGTAGAAAATCAAGAGCCCATATTTAAATGTCAGAGCTAATCAGTGAGCCACCATCCTTGCAGCAACAAAAGAAATAAGTTATCCTAGTGTGTTAAAAAAAAAAAAGGAAGGATTCTCTAGAATGCGAGGAGATTAAAATAATTTCATACCCATAAAGCCAGAATGAAGAAAATCAGTGATAGTAACTCAAATATATTCCATCGTGTAATCTATAGAACTCAAAACAAAAGTTTGCAGATTGTATTAGGAGATAATAATGGAATACGGGAGAAAGAATACCCATTACCGTCCCTTTCGGCTAAAATAGTAATGACCAGCAACTAAAAGCTTTTTCATAGCACCATTTCTTGAAACTTGTTCGCCGTCGGGATTATCCGCCGACCGCCGTACCCGGAAGACTACAGGGTCAACGGTGAGGCCCCACATACTGGGTTAGTGTATGGATTTTATTAATAATCTCTAGCAACTTGCTAGTGGAATAATCACACATATAGGGTTACTGTATGAATTTTCTCAATAACCTCCAGCTAAGTGTATATATAGCAAAATAATCGCGCTATATATATATATAGTAAGAGATTATTTCTACTTCACTCCCCCATCAATAAATATATTCTTTTCTCACCCGTTTCAAATTATATTCCTATTTTCTTAATTAAATTTTTTAATTTTCTAATATAGCCAATAAGAATCTACAATAAAAAAGGATTAAAATGAAATAATAAATAAATTAATCAGTATATTAAGAAAAATATATTCTTAAATTGTTTAAATTTCAGCAACACTAGTTAATTTTTTCTTAATACATGTGAACAATAAAATGGAACATCTTTATAGGACGAGGGAGTATAATTCTTACTCTCTGCATTCCCTTTTTCTTCCTTCTAGATATTTTTTTCCAAAAATATTTCTTGTTTAAGTTTTTTTAATAAAGAATATATGTCAGTTTGATTTAAATTTTTCAAAATTAATTGCCTAAAACTCATTTTTAATCACACATTTATCTATTAGAATAATCTTTCATGTAAATTTGTAACATTTCTTCATTTTTCAACCCAGCATTCTCTCAAAAATTACCTTTTTACAAGATGAATTCTCAAATTTTAAAGTGAAAAATTATTAGTAGAAATATAAAGTATAAACATTGGATTTTTATAGAGAATTGAGAGATTGGAAAAAATTTTAATTGGTTTGGATACTAATTTTCTAGCAAAATTCAAATTACAATGAATATGTTACTGTGTTCTTTTTGTGATTCAGTTTTCTATTTTTCAGTTTTCAATTCATTTTCAATTTTATATTTTGAGTGCTTGGTTTTAGATTTCTGAAAATACATTTACTTTGTCATTTTGGAAAACTATTTTAAGAAATACAAAACTAAAAAATACGTTTTGTTTAATATTTTGAGAATTTATCTACATATTAAGTAAATTAAATAATTTTGTACTTTCCCTAAAAAAAATTATTTTGTTGTGATGTGTCATTACCAAGTTTAAAATATGAAATTTTGCTATAGTTTGTTCTAAGGGGAAAAAATACAGAAAAATAAATAAATAAATAAATAAGCTAACTTTAGAAGTATATGACGCATAAATAAAATTTCAAATATGTGATTGAAAAATTATGAAATATTGTGATTGTAAACGATAAAATTATACCAAATAATTCAACAGACAATTATCATCAAATCCTTGTTTGTGGAAAACACATAAAAATAAATTCTAGTTACCAGAAGGAAAAAAATAAACAAGAAAAAAATAAATTCATGGGCTAGGATGGGCTAGGATAAGATACAGAGACATGAGATTTGGTACTTAAAATAAGATAAAATGATTTATTGCATAATATAGTAAAAAAATGTGCTTTGAGTAATTGTAATAATAGAAATACAAAGGAGAAAAGACTAGCAATTGCTTATGGGAATTTGTGGTTCAGGTGCGCTCTACTTTACCGGCGCTATCGTCTTCCTGAATGCCAATTGCTGTTGTTGTATTAAACATCAAGCAAAACTATTGAAAGCAAAAAAAAGGGGGGAACCTTCCGCCCCTAAATTTATGATTTAGGCTACTTGTTCTGACAATCAGACGACACCGGTGGGTGTATAGCGAGAGATTAACGATATACTACATACTAAAGCAACAAATAACAGGGAGAGAAACTTAACACGTTGATTTTTTTTTATTTGAGGGATTTTGAGAGATCGGTGGTCGCCATAGAAAACAGATGATGGAGATAGGAAGTAGTCGTAACTGATTATTATTATTTTTTTTGGGGTAGGGGGTAGGGTAGATGAAGGGTTGTAAAATTAGTGGAGAGAGAAATTGGAATTCATAAAACAATGCATTTCCCACATTTTGATTTAAGTATCGTGTTTTTATTAAAAACTCTCAAAATGACTTTTTATCATTTTCTGTTTTCTTTGTTAAAAAACTCCTTGTTTTTTAAAATTCGTTTTTGAAAATATGAAAGTAAACACGTTTTTAGTGTTTTGAAAAAATGAAAAACGGTCTCAAAATAGGAAAGAGAACATGCCCAGATTTTGGAAAACGAAAAGTAAAGAAAGCCTTACTGCTATTCTTTACATATTCAACATTTGCAATCTCTTCTCCGAAAACTCTCATCGCCCCGTATGCATTGGTCAAATGTTGGCACTCTGGACTATTGGATTATTTTTATTTTTTCCCCCTACTTTCACCACATAGTTTGGTTCCTCTATCCCGACAACCTCTTTCTTGTTTGGGTTAATTACACTTAACGTCCCTTACTTTTCAACTTTTTATTGATTACGTTCATAACCTTTAATCACATCCCTAACATTTTAAAAGTATTACACTTAGCGTCTTTGTGTGGAAATCGTCCATTTCTACAGTTAAAGTCAATGGTACTTTAGTAAAATACAAAAAACTAATATTTTAATGTTTAAAAAAAGAAAACAAAAAAAAAAAAAAGAGGGGGAGACCCCCCAAGGCTACCGGAAATGGCAGCAAAGTGCTGTCATTTTCGGCAGCAGGGGGTGGAGATTCCACCCTTTAGCTGCCAGAAATGGCAGCACTTGCTGCCAGTGCTGCCATTTTCGACAGCAGTTTAGTTGCTAAAATGATAGTAAATTGCTACCATTTTGGCAGCCAAACGAGAGGAGACTCCCCCCTTTTTTGGCTGTCAGAAATGGCAGCAAAAGAGAGGGAGTCCCCCCTCTGCTGTTGGAAATGGCAGCAAAGTGCTGCGATTTCCGGCAGCCTTGGGGGGTCTCTCCCTTCTTTTTTTAAAATTTTTTTTGTTTCCTTTTTTCAAACATTAATTGGTCTTTTTATATTTTATTAAAATACCTTCGACTTTAACAGTAGAAATGAACGGTTTCTGTTACAGGGACGCTACACTTTTTAAAGATTGGAAACGTGAAAACGGAAAATTAAAGGTTAAGAATGTAATAGGTAAAAAATTGAAAGGCTAGAGACTTTGGGTGTAATTAACCCTTTTTGTTTAGCCTTTCTCTATTTTAACTTTTCATTCAAAAATATTGAAGCTGACTATGTCGAGATTTGAACTCACTCTTAACTGAAAGTTGTTATAAAGTTGTATGTCGATGACTATGGGTGCATATAACTATTTGAGATTTTATTCCTTTGGAGTCACCATACAATCCAAAGATGTATTCATTTTGTTATTACTCGAACTTGTTGGTCATAAGGGGTAAATTTTAGTTGACATTGTTGCTTATAACTATTCATCAAACTTGTTAACACTTTAAGTTAAAAAATGCCATTTCTGTTGACATCTACTAACTTCTCGTCAATACTGTGCAAGGAGCACATTTTAATTTGTCGTTTTTGTCAATAACTGCTTACTGAAAATTGCACACACACATACACTTAGGACTGTACATTCCAAACATTCCTTATTATCTCATAATCTCCTTCTCATGCAACACATTAATTGAGCTTTTATGTATCATAATAAATAGCATAGTATATTTAAAACTCGTGGAAACCATTTATAATGATAGTATTTTATTATGAATATTTATTTGTTATATAATATATATCACGTTCTTCTCTGATTTAGTAAATATGTTGATAGGTGATAGCATACATATGTTCATAGTAGAGTTGCTCAAAATTAATCCATGGAATCCAACATATATAAAAAGAAACCCTGATTCCAACTATAATCAATTTTTTTAATATGTTAGAATTATTCACATTTTAAAACAAAACACTTTAATTAAGCATTTACTATTTACATTCATACAATATATTTTTATAATTATTGAACTATCCATATATTTCTTTAGTAGTACATTTTGTTTGTTGCAATTTTATGTGTTTAATTTTTTTGCAGGCCTACTATATATATATATATTAATTAATCCACTTAAGTCTCGATAGGTTTTTTTATTTGATGAATTTTACGGTAACTGTTCCTTTTCTTTTTAACAAAAATTTTTTTAAAAGAACTTAGAAAAGACTTAAACATTTGACCATTGTGTTAGACAACTAAATTTTAACCACTTTGCCCATTTGTTTTATTTGTTAATCTTTTTTACTAATAAATTAAAATACCAAATCTGAAATGTCAATTCTAAAACAAACTCTAATCCATTATAAATTTTTAATTCACCATCTCCACCGTGTGTATTGGTGAGCTTAATGTTATTTGAATTTTTTCATACATTTTACATTTTTTTTTTGAATTTGTTAGTTTTATTAAGATTTTTTAAAATGGGGTGGGTAATATGTATTTTTCTATCATTGTATATATGTACGAATGATTATATGTAAGAATGTATATTGTCTTTTAAACGATCTTGAACTTTACGATTACTAAGTCCATAGAGCATATTGATTCAATTAATATATACTTGTATTTTTATATTTTTTACAGGGATGTAAATATTACAGATTTTTTTTTTTAATTTGCATTTATTTTTTTTAAATAAAAGCTAGGATTTCATTCCCTTGAAACTAAATATTATAGATTCATGTGTAACTATCTAATAATATATTTTATTAAGTTTTTCTACATGTGCAACGTACGGGTAGTTTAACTAGTTATTCTTTAACACAAGGTAAGTCTTGTCTGAAAAATCAAAGCTTTATATACAGAGTCTAATCTAACTAAAAAAATTGGTAAATAGTAAAAATTTAATAATAACCACAAATGATGCAGTGGCAAAGGACAAGCCTGTAGATGATGGTGCCCCGTGAGGTTATGGTTTCGATTTGTGGCAACTGTGCTGTACATCCCGCGATTTACCTCCTTCGCGAGGCCCTAGGGCAAGGTTGTGGGGGCGCCAGTGATGAGGCTGTTACTGATCAAAAGAAAAATTTATTTACACATTTTCTTATAATCTTTTTTTCTCAATTTTCCACCATACATTCTCCTAGCAAATCCTTTTTTTTTTTTTTTTTTGGTTAAAAGAAAAGCTCATAAGATGACTTTCATTAACTTTTTCCCCTTTCCTTCTGTTTAACATTATTTTCTTGGGTTTCATGGGGGTGTTGGGGGAGACGTAAGGTAGTAAATTATCTAGCCCTTATTTTCTTAAAAATAATAGTTAGAAAATTAACAAATACAAAATTCAAAAACATTCAAAAAAATGTCATAGAAAATTGGATGGACATGCTATATAAGAAAAGAGTTGGAGAAACAGCATTATATAAGTTTTCTCTCATTATTTCCAAAGTAGTCAAACCACATTCACATATAATATGTGGAACCTACTCAGGATATACACTAGTGCTTATTTCCATTTCATTTTACTTTTGTTGATATTCCCCTTATAATATTAAAAAAAATAGAAATGATAAATTGGTAATTTACTATAATTAGGTGGAAACAAAGTTATTATTATTTTTTTAAAATTTTGCCCTCATATAATTTTTAAAAAAAATTTCCAAACATTTGAAATAGCTCAATTGTGATTCTTTGATATTATTTATAAACACTAAAAAGGCAAATCAAAAAGCAGGTAGAAAAATTTTTATGGGAGAGCCATGTGCGGCCGTCGTAAGTAAGTGTATATACTTTACTTTTTCACATAAATAAATGCACTCATCATCTCTAAAACTTCTAGGTAGATTTATTATTTTTATTTACTTACATTGAAAAATTCAATCCAAATTTTTTTGTTTTATTCCATTATTTATTTGATGCTGCATAAGAACATCAAAAACATAAATCCCAACCTATTTCGCCACATCATGAGGAATCGGCTTGTTAGATTTAGAACCGAACCATACACACACATGTGCGCACATACACATATTTTGCCACGTCATGAGGAACTAGTTTGTTGGTTTCAGTACCATACATACATTCATATATACATATGCATACACACACATATGCATACACACACCTCTATATACACATAAAGACACACACATGAGCGCACAAACACATATTTCGCCACATCATGAGGGAACAGCTTGTTGGCTTCAGTACCATACATACATATCACATACGCATACCCACACACACACCTGTGTATCAACTTGTTCATTAATTCAATATCAAGATTAATGGAAGAGGATGATAAGTAATTAAATCTTTCGTTAATCAAACATTCTTCTGATTGTAATTATTTACGAAATTTATATAAGCAAAAAATAATTGTAAATAAGGATAAACAAGAAGAAGAATTAACAAGATGAAGATTTTTATTTGTGCTCATACAGAAGGGAGACATAACTGAGAATTGGACTGACAGATACAAATAGACAGACTCTTCTTGCCCAGACTCAAGATTCTTCCATAAATCTTACTCAGACACCTTCTTCTTCTTCTTCGTCTTCTTTGGTGCAGAAAAAAGGCCATTTCTGACGCACAAGATTTTGCTCTGGAGCAAGACAGTTTAGTACACATGACACACATCAGGACACAGACACAAACAGGCATTAAACAACTCGAAAATGGAACACTTCCCAGGACTAAAACACACAAATTAATCCCTTCTGATGGAAGAGCCTAATTCAGATGAAGAAAGGGTTTCTTTCTTTACTCCATCTCGATGTAGCCAGTTTTAAGCAGAATGGCGTTTCTCAGGATAATGAGATCTCTTCCTTTGAGGGTCCTACCAATTCCTTCAAACATGGAATGGCAAATGCACCGCTTCCTGGAGTACCTCCGGGCCAGAATTTCATGGGGTGGAATGAACTCACCCTCTTCATCCTCGGGTTCAAGCTCAACCACATCGAAGAAATTAGTTCCTGCTCGAGCAGCAGCAAGGGTTTCAGCATCCCCGATCATCAATTCATTTCTGGGGTAATTAACACGCAGATTAATCTTAGGAAAAGGAACAGGGGCTGACGAGCGGTGGGGGTACTGGGGCTCCACCACTGACTCCTGGCGGCAGCCACCACTACTTGCACCGGAGATGATCAGTCTTGGAATAGGTGGAACCCTCCATGCAAATGGAGGAGCACTTGAAGTTGAACCACCCAAGAAGATTGGGGTGACCTTTCTTGAATCTGAATTAGCCCTGGAGGAGGAAGAACCTGAGCCTCCTTCTAAGGTGTTCCAGATATCATCTTCATGAAGCTCCAGATGATCTTCTTCCACCTTCTCCTTCCCCTTTCCCCTCTCCATGTTAGCAAAGAATAAGCGGCTTAGCCCACCACCGACAGCACCTGCCATTTTTTTTGTTTTTCTGATAACTAGAAAGTGAAACTGGTAAAAAATGTAAATTGAAATGCAAATAGCCCATCTCCCCCAGATTGATATATATAGAGATAAGGAGGAAAAGA
>CAVNYN010275801.1:0-14761 GCA_963692815.1 Nyctanthes arbor-tristis | reverse complement strand
CCTCCTTCTAAGGTGTTCCAGATATCATCTTCATGAAGCTCCAGATGATCTTCTTCCACCTTCTCCTTCCCCTTTCCCCTCTCCATGTTAGCAAAGAATAAGCGGCTTAGCCCACCACCGACAGCACCTGCCATTTTTTTTGTTTTTCTGATAACTAGAAAGTGAAACTGGTAAAAAATGTAAATTGAAATGCAAATAGCCCATCTCCCCCAGATTGATATATATAGAGATAAGGAGGAAAAGAATGCTGCACGTTTGGTGTGACATACTAAGACGTTAGGTATCGAATCAGGGGGCCGTGGCGGGGTAAGAAATGGCTCGGTGAGTCTGAGTCTATGGTGAAGCCCCCCACGGCCGGGATGGGAGATCGTGAGCAATTACTGCACCATTTTTCTTTTGTGGAAAAATCCAAAGCAGAAATACACATGTCAAGTAGTGAGATAGGAGCGAGCAAAAGACAAATGCCAGAACGATATGCATGACATATATGGGATATTCAAAACTCACCTGCTGGCCCCGCACTGCAGAGAAACCGAAGAGAAATACAACGAGGATTTCACTTTTTTTTTTAAGAGATGAGGATCTTTAGTTCAAACTATGTAAATTTTCAGTTCAAATATCGTTTAATTTTAACCCCGATACACGGAATTAACGTTGTCATCTTGTACTTACTGTCTCTCCTGTCACACTGTAATGAGGAAAAAAACCTGAAGCGAAGAGCGGAGAAGAGAGTGATTTGTGTGAACTCTCTCTGTTACCTTCTCAGGAACCCAGAAAACCAAACGTCAATAGGGTTTCTTGAATCAGGGTTTTCTACAGTAAAATCCATTGGTGAGCACTGAATTTAATTATCGAACACAAATTTCTCAGAAAAGTTTTATTGGAAATGGGAGAGAAACACTTGATTCCCCAATGACAGTGCATAAATATCAGAACAGCAGTGAAATTCTTGCTTTAATTAATTAATTAATGGTTATTCTTTTCTCTGATAATTAAATTCACGATTCTGTGATATTCGGATGCCATTAACTTGCCATAGGCTTATATTCTCTGAATAATAATAATAATAATAATAATAATAATAATAATAATAATAATAGGATTTGGACAGTGTTTAATTAATAGGATTTCATGTATGTATAGATGTAGTAGTTAAGTTTATGCAATATAAATTCCATTAAAAAACGTTTATCCAAATTAATATATACTTGTGAAAGGTTAAAATCCTGTACCTTCAGTATATAATGCATAGAGAAAAGCTCATTTTTAGGTAAGGCTGATGGTGCTACATTAATTAATGAATAAGAAGCATTTAATTAGTGTAATTTTATAATTATAACGTCTAGTTCAACTTATTTCTAAATTTGGTTTTCTTCTTATTTGGGCTATATATAATATATGAAGTATAGTATACATTGGATGATAATCAAATAGAAGCATTAGTTAAGATGATTGACATGAGATTAGTTACTAGTACGATGCTCAGTGCAATGCTTAGGTTGACTCCATCATGTTTAAACGAAGAAAAAAGGATAGGTTTTGCTGTTAGTTACGGGGTTTTTCAGTAATTAAGAGCTTACGTGTTTTATCCATAATCGACTATGATCATAACGAGGTGCGGGCAAAGAAGAATTAATAGTTTTATCGTGACGTTTAGAGACAAGTACAGTTTATTCATAATTGAAAAAGTAGTTATTCAGTTAATTTAATCAATGCAATAATTGGGTTATTTCAGTCGTGTTAAAAAAGATAGGTTTTGTCGTTAGTCACAGAGATTTTTCAGTAATTGTGAAGAGCTTATTTGTTTTATCTAGAATCGACTGTGATTCATCATAATGAGGTAGGGCAAACAAGAGTTGATAACAACTTTGTCGTGACGCTGTCTGAGACAAGTACCATTAATTTATTCATGATTGGAAAAGTCGTTATTCAGTCAATTTAGTCAATGCAGTAATTAGGTTAATTCGATTGTGTTAGAAAAGATAGATTTTGCCATTAGTTACAGGGATTGTCAGTAATCAAGCACTTACGTGTTTTTATCAATAATTGACTGTGAACGATCATAATGAGGTGGGGCCAACAAGAATTGATGATAACTTTCTCGTGATGCTCGTACCGTTTATTCATGATGACTGAAAAAGCCGTTATTCAGTTAATTTTATAAATGATTTTCCATTTTTATATCGATTAGGGTGATCGACCAATCAAATGTTTAGGTGAAACAATTATAGCACTAGGTGTGTACTATGGATTGAATCAAATATCTCATGCACGCGTTTGATCAGTATGTACAATCTACAAAAAAAAAAAAATGCAAAAACACACTTAGTACTTCTCTGTTCGCTTTAATGCGACATAAGTAATAGAAAATTCTAAAACATGATTTGAAGTTGTTTAAGGACGTGCGCGTTTACCTCATCTAGCTGCCTAAACTCAAAAAGTTAACTCATAGCAAGTAAATAACTAGTGGTAAAGTAGACTAACCCCTTTGTCTGTAACACCTGAATAATTAAAAAGAAAAACCATATAACACTTCTATTTTTCTTTATTTTTTTTTTTTGGGTTATATTATTTCATTGCGTGTAGGGGACAATATTCTTGTACCTATTACATTGAATGTTAGTAATCGGTGCCTCTTGGATTCTGAGGCCATCAGCCATTTTGGTTTTTTGTAAACGATAGACATAGCATGCGTTACAAAACCATGAATCCTTGTTTCCAAGACGCTAGTCATTTCGACCGTACTCGCCATCAATTCTCAAAGTTGCTTATGGGCTCCGCCACCCAAATGGCCCAGTTTCTGGCAGCCTGAAGCCTGTCAAAACCCCAAAATCAACCATACCGGTTTTTTGACCATTTTAATTTTGAGGGAACGACGTGTGTTTTGTAAAGCCAAAACAGCGTCATTCTTTAGATATTTTTATTTCCATTTTACCCCTCATATTACGTGGTCCAGCTATAGAAACAGATTGAGCTCTGAATTAGGTGTCCGACCACCAATTACAGGGGCCCCTGAGACATGACCCCCCATGTAATTGGTAGTCCGGTTCTGAATTTAGAGCCCGATCTGTTTCTATAGAAAATTCATAGGATAGTCGAATATATACATATAGTTATATTTGTATCTTGCGCGAATCATGCCAAAATGAGGAAGTTTCATAAATCAGGTAAATATTCTAATTTTATTGCAAAACTACAAATAATTAAATACAAATAGGAAACATTAATAAAAAATGAAAATATATATTTTATATGTTTACTGAATTAATTAATAGATAAATACAATTATGAATCATTAATATATATATATATATATATTACATTCACCATAAAAACTGAATCCCATCCATAAATAATAATGGCTTCCAGTTATGGTATCGTTAATTTGTTAAAATACCTCCCTTCCATGTCCACGGTATTCTCAGTCTCACTCCCTCGTGGTTACAAAATTCCTTCTCTATGTTTGCTTTTGTTACCAAGTTGAAGAGTCAAAGAATGCCATCCGAAATTGGGCTTCAAGTATTTTGATATTTTAAGTTTGATACCTCCTATTAGTGGAATTTTTTGATATGTGATGATGATGCGTCATGGCTATATGATGGTTGTGGCAATAATGGCATAATGTTGGCATCTATGACGGTTTTCTCTAACCAAGTAAATGTTTGAAGTTATTAGAAGATTTTGTTGTAACTCAAATAGTGATTACATGTGGCTTGCAGTTTTGGAAATTAAGACGATTGGATGATATGGAAATAATCACAGAGTTGTATATTTGTTAGTATCTTGTTTTGAATGTTAATCCAACAATCCTTTTTTGCCAATCCACCACACAAGATCTATCCCAATGCAGTGTTGAACAGAAAACAAGACAAAAATTCCTTTGGCTCAACAAGAAGATTACCACCAAGAATCGTGGAAAGAAGTTTACAATCACAACAATTATTCTTGTGACTTTGAAGACAAATATTGGTCTAGGTCTATAACATATATTAATTCATGTGGGAGGAGACCAAATATATTGAAAGAAAGAATTTCATAAGATTATATTTTGACATCACAGGTAGTGTATTTAAATGAAAGTAGATGTTCATGCATCCTTGATCATTTAAAAAAGAAAGCATCAATTCAGTTTTTCATTCTTTTACGACATCCACATCTCGCGTCGATTGTATTTGATGTCTATTGAATGTAATGCATGGTCACAATCCTCACGGTTCCACAAGTCTAGCAGTGCATAATAGTAGAATTTGTTTATTTTAATCACTAGCATAACTAATCTTTGTTCATAATTTTGTTTTTTATAAATCTCTTTTGAATTATAGAAAGTCATTTAATAAATGTTTCCGTCTAAGAATTAATTACAATTTTTGTTCTTTTTGTATTTTTTAACTTGTAAGGTTTATATGATATAATGAACCATTTGATGCCATTTTCTTAATAATTATTTTCACAATGATATATGCATCTAGTATATACAGTCCATACAATAAAATTGACCTTTTGATAAATTCAACGATTTAAAGATAATTGGAAGTAAAGGAAACATTGTAAAAATAATTTTTTTTTTATCTAAACACAAAGAACCAAACGTCTAAAAAGTTTGATCAAGCGTAAATCTCATTGGAATATTCTTTCCAAAATTGTTAAGTATTCATTGGCTACCAACTCATTCACAAATTTCGGCACTTGTCATTGCCTACTACATGTGTTGTTGATTGAATAAAAAAGATTTAACTCAAAATGTGAGCAAAGTTACAATGCATATGTTGAAAGACTACAATGTATGTGTGCGTGTCTCATATATATACATACATATATATATATATATGATGACTGTGCAAAAATCCAAAAGCTTATAATAAAATATACCGGCTTTTTAACTAGTTTTGTTCAGTTTCACATCCAAAATCAATGAGAAATGCAACACTTTACTAAAACCCAATAAACCCAAAAAAATCTATATCATTATTTGAATAAATTTGTTTTAGATATGGAATGTTAGCTATAATTTAGGTTATTCTCCCATGAATAATGTAGGTGTTGAATTTAGAAGAGTGATTTTAGAAGTCAGTTCTAGAAATTTTGTCCATCTATTTCTATATATAAAAATTATATAAAGTAATTTTTAGTAAATCATGATATAAAAAAATATTATTTTGTATAATTGATATAAATTTTGTAATAAACCTAACAAAAGTAATTTCTAAAAAGTGACCTAAACTGTGCAATATGCGTTCTTAAATGTAGTGTCATATATAATTTTCCCAAAATTCAGCGTATTATGGCCCAAGAAAAAATCTGATTAGCCCAATCTGAAAAGCCCTAAATCAATGTTTGTGCATTGTGCTCCACTGCTCCTATTGTCGTTGGAGCTTTGCCTGGTCGAAGACTTCGTCTAGGTCATTTCCTCTTTTCTATAAGGGCATGTTCTGTTTATATTTTTTGAATTCATTTTGAGTCTTGTCTTTCAGAAATAAATATTAAGTAAAAAAAAAGATTTCATTTCCCTTTTTTTGAGCATGTTCAAATTTTTAAATTGAAAACCTCAAAAGAATAAAATGTCATTTCCCTTGTTTTGAGCTTTTCAGTTTATAATATTCTGTTTATGTTTTTTGAATTCATTTTGAGTCTTGTATTTCAAGAGTAAATATTAAGTAAAAAAAGGATTTCATTTCCCTTATTTTGAGCATGTTCAAATTTTTAAATTGAAAACCTTAAAAGAATAAAATGTCATTTCCCTTGTTTTGAGCTTTTCAACTTAAAATTTTGAAAATATTCAAAACAAGGGAAATGAAATCATTCTTTTACTTAATATTTACTTTTGAAAAACAAGACTCAAAATGAATTCAAAAAATATAAAAAGACTAGGCACTAAATCTTTCATATCCGGCCTCCTTGGATCCATGAATCCAATTGATTCATTTTGTACGCAATGCGAAGTTTTGGTTTCTAATTCATGTCTTGCAAGTTCTTTTTTGTTTTTGATTGCAGTCGGCTATATATCTATCATATATTTTGGAGATTTCCTTGATTCATGTTTCTTTATTATTATTACTACTAGAATTTTCACTCATGCGTTGCACAAAATTTAAAAGTAATAATAACAATAGTAATTTTAAAGAGACATATTTATCTGGCATGAAAGTGTGACATGTTTAGCTGTCAACCATGTATTTGATAACTGTGGACCTTCAAATTCACCACTTGCATATAAACAACTAATTCACGTTTGCTAACTAATAAATATTAGTTATTTATATCAGATAAACATGTCTACTAAGAATTACTCTAATAACAAATGTCAATAAATTTTTTTACAAAAATTTAATAAATTATTAATATAGCCAGTTGAGTCATATGTTAACATTATGATATATAAGTTTTTATAAATATTCTATCATATTTAGATTTATTTATTTGTCGGTAACACTTTTTGCATCAGTTACTTTCTTTTTTTTTTTTTTTTTGCCATACAATGCGTATAGGGGCGGGATGGGAACTAATATCAATTATTCATATCAAATAAATATTTCTCCATATAAGTACTCTAATAATAAATGTCAATAAATTTTTATACAAAAATTTAATATAAATTATTAGTACGGCCAGTTAAGTTATATTAATATCATGAAACATAAGTTTTTATAACCATTTTATTATATTTGAATTTATTTGTCAGTAATATTTTTGTACCAGTTAATTTTTCTTTTTTTTATACGGGGAGGGGAGGGGATATTTAGAATGTGAGAAATATAACTGTCGTAACACTTGTTTGAATTACAGCACCAGTTAATTATACATATATAAATAAAAATTAATTGAGGTGATTCAATAAAAATAAAATATTTAATAAAAATTATTGAACAACTATTACAGTGCAGCCGTATAAATATTCAGTCAATCTCTTAAATAAATAATCCAACTCTAAATACCGTAAGACTTAAATTATCAAAAAGTTTCAATTTAATTATAGAATCGATAAATTAGAGTACTATAGTTTTAAAAAATTAATTAATTATTGCACTACAATAACCATATAAAAATTTCTTAAAAAATTATTAAAAATTAAAATTTATAATTAATGTTACAGATTTTCAGAAATTTATTAGTTTAGATACGTGCTATACTTGAGTTTTCGAATCATAAAAATTACTATGTGTTTTTTTGAAATAGAATTCTCAATTAATTTCGTGTTCGCTTTGATAAGTGAAAGATCCCTAATTCAAAATATTGAATATTATTTAAAAAATTAATATAACAATCTAAAAAAAAAAGATAAAAATAAAAATACAAAAAAAGAATTAAATGATATCACCAAAAATCTTATAGAGCTAGAAACCTTATAGAGTCAGAAACCTTAGAGAGTCAGAAAAAGAGCGGGAAAAGTCACCCTTCTCTTATTATATATATAGATTATTGAGTTATGTTGTTTGCCTGTATGTCAAAACGCACCATATCCATCAAAAAGGATGCTTAACCTCTGGTGAACAAGTTCCCACTTACCAGACAACACTATTCTGTTTATATAGGGCTTATATCCTTTTTATTACAGTTTTTTTAATGACTAATATGCTAGTTTTCTAGATCAGATGTCATCCAACAAACCAACCGAAGAAACATAGGATTGAGATATAATTGAGAAATAGTTAAGAAAACTAGAAAATAAGGTTGGAGGTTTTTTGAAAATTCTGACATGCAGAGGCTAAATAAATACTACAAACATATTTGGCATATATCTTGAAAAGAAATTTTAAAAATCATAATGGCCAGCTTGAAAGAAGCCAAGTCCTCCAACCAATATTTTTAGTTCTTCAGAAGCCATTGCTTCAAGGAGAATGTTCTTGCAATTTCAAGTGCTTGAGGCTTTAAGCTCTTCAAGTCAATAACCTATAATAGATTCCACACATTAGGAAACAATATCAGAAAGCTACAACTACAAGGAGATCGGAACTTGGAAAATAACTAAAAGATTAAAATGGTATATCGAGTGGCATTGCCAAATGAGATTTATTAAAATTCATAGGGTTTTTTCGTCTTTTAAACATCAAAACTAATGTTTTTTTTACTCAATTTAACTTAGGATCAATATTTTTTTAAACATTTTTGGTAGAAGTTTTTCCCTCTTTATTTATTAGAGACACGAAGAACGCAAGATGTCATTTCTTCAACTTTGATACAATTAAATGGTTCAAGTGGTTCTTTTTTAGCTCCATTCTTATTCGAAATTCCCCAAGAAACTTCCATTTGATTATTAATTTCCGATGCACCTTTTTCTTGCACATGAACAGAGACAAACATTGATAAACGAGAATCATCGAACTAAAGATTATTAAAAGATCAACAAAATCACAAGAAAAGGCATTAAAGAATAAGCTTACATTTTGATATTCATGACTACACCTAATGAACCTCCCGAAATGCCAACTAGAAACAAAGCAATCCCCTTAGCAAAATGAAATGCTATTTTTAATTAACAATAAGTACAAATATTTTCAACAACATCCTACATAAGAAATGTGTTGACGGTAGGATTGCCAAGTTTTAATTGCAAGGAACTTAGTAATTAAGAATTTATTAAACAATGAGAAAACTAGTAATAAGAAAACTAATAATAAGATATTAAGCCAACACTATAAAAATATAAATGTAATACCCATCCAACAACATAATTGGAAATTAACGTGTCAAAAGTAACCATAATAGAAAAAACATAATATGGAAGATAACTTAATGTGAACCAAACCATGCTGATTACCTGTATTTGGCTACTTGGCATTCTAGCTGTCTCGTCTTGGCAAAACCTGAATTGCGGCCACTGGCGGAGAGGGGGCCTTCCTGGGCCCCCGCCCAGGCCTGTCTCGGCCCAAGCCATAGTAAAAACTAAAAAAAAAAAAAGTATTTTAAGGGCCGGCCCAGGGATCTTTCAAATTGGGCTCGGGGAACTAAATAGTCTGGCAGGCTGCGTTTTGGGTTTTTAAGTTTCAACCCAAAAAAATAAAATAAAAGGGCTAGTCCAAATACGAAACTAATGGAGCCAACGAGGCAGAACGCTGAAGCTGTGAAGCAGAGTCGGAAGCAGAAGGCGGAGGCTCTCGAGTCTCGTTTGTGGCTCAGTGTCTGCTGCTTCATTGACACCAGCGACCAATCCAGACGGCCCAGGTGACGCGAGCGGCCGCCAGTGGAGAGGTTGGGCGGTGGGTTCACCGTTCATCTAGATTTTAGCTTCAAATCTTCAATCAGGTTTTATTCTAGCCGTAATTCCTAAATTTATTTTGCCCTAATCTAAGAAAATGGCCAAATTACCTCTAACCTCCAAATTTATAGAGAATTTAATCTCATATATTAGATATACATAGGTGGTTATGACGTGAGAATGGTTGAATTTCATATTTAGATGGATGAATTGCATATATAGTCATATAGAGAGCTAAGAGCTTAAGTCTTTAAGAACATATATTTGATTTTTGTTGGTTGAATTCTTGAAGAAAATCATAACTTGACTGCTTAAGTACTGACTAATGGTTGAAAATTTGAATTAGGAATAGATTACAATGGACTTTGAATTTATGCTTTGATGATTGATGGAGATTTGTTTGTATACGATTGATTATTTGGCTTCTTGACTTGTCGGTTGATTGTCGATATTATTTTTTTCATTGTTAGTAAGTGAATTATCTAAAGCAAAATAAATTTTCTAATGAATTTTATTAAATACTTTGATTTCATAGAAGAACTTATAGCTATGCAACAACCTCCTGGCAAGAAAGACAAAGCTACATTGCATTCTTTCAATACTAAGGCAACCTCCAGCACAGCCCACTTTCGAGTGCTGGCTCCGCCATCGATTGTGGCAAAAAAATAGTTAACTGTGTGATCTACAAGTTAAGCTATATACACATTTAAGTCTTGTCTTCAACTCGCCGTCCAACAAGTTTATTTTTCATAAAACAAGTGTAGATTATAAAGAGTTCATCTGAGTGTTCTGCCCGAAATTCATTAAACACTTTTTTGTAGAACTGAAGGCTACACAATAACCAAGGCGAAACTAAAACCTGTGGGTCTCTAATATTGTCCAACACACTAGAATAGGTTCAAGTCATTATGATCCCCATTTCACGACCACGGTTTCCAACTTATCCATATCTGAGGCCGCAAAAGCTTCCATTTTACTGCACATTCCCAAAATAACAGAAAATATAAAATAAAATAATCATCTCATGAGAAGAGTGGCTTCAATCAAATGGAATACACTTATATATGATAGAAAGTGTCTAATAAAATCATGGAAATGCTTTAATAAACATCTAATAACAATCAGTGAACAAGTAATAGAATTTAGTAGCCTTGAGGATAGCAAAACTTAAACAAAAACCAATTGATTAACCATTGTAGGGTAAAATATATAGAATAGAAATTTTTTTCTTGCATAAAATATAACTAAGATGTAGATGTCCAAAGCTCGAAAAGCAACCAATAAGATAAAAAAAAAAAATAACTGGATAATTACAATTCAGGCAAAAAATAACATTTTCAAACCCTTAATTAATTTTGTGGCCTACAAAAAAAAAAAAAAAAATCATATGCAATTGAAGATTTAAAGACACTAATTGAGCAAAATAATAATACTTGAAGCATTTAGATACAAAGGTATATAAACATGGTTACCCTGATATGAGCGAGTCGTAGAAGATATTTTCTAGACCAAAATTGAATCGAGATACGATATGAGAAGAGAAAATTGCTGTAGATGAACTCAGTTATTTTTGTGGTGTAAATAATAGTAGATTCTGCATCTAAACATTTGCAATTTGGGGAAAGTTATTGGGAACGGCTGAGAGGATACGAAGAGAAGAGATGAAGATTGCGTGTTGTGGTATAGAAATTGGAAAAAATGTGAGAAAGAAAAGCTGAAAGCGACATCCTTTTTGTGAAATTGAGGTAGTTTCGATGACCAAAAATGAATAGTAACACTCCATGGGCTCTTTAATATGTTAGGAAAAAACCACTTAGCTTGCAATTCTTTAATGGGGACTAGTTTCATTCCCATGTTTGATGTTTGGATCATCATTCTTCAAGCAGTTACTAAGGCTTGCCTTTTGTTTTCATTGTTAGAAATGGGTAATATTTTTTTTTCCTCTCTGTATACATATGTTTAGTATATGAGGAAAAACCAGTCATTCTATCTTATAATTTCTCAATTTTGCGTCGATTTGAAATTTTTGAGCTGGTATAGCTGCCTCTTATTGCATGTCCAGACAATAAAAGCAAAAGGGGATGTCAAGTCTTGCAATAGGAAATTTGCTTTTAGGGAAAAGTTAGCCGACGTGAATTATAGTTGTTGTAACTTGGGAAAACCCCATTCCTACTTTAAAGATTGAAGAGACAGAGAGATAGAAGTAGTAGAAGACTGCAATGAGGTTACAACGTAGGTTAAACACAGGTGACCTAGTAACTCAGTGCATTTATAAATTCATAAATTAATAATAATTCACGAGTTAAATTGATAATCAAATAATATTACATTATGATCTTGTCACTAAAATTTAACGGTGCAATGCAGGGGTGTAAAAAACTAGTAGCCTATGTGTTATAATATTTGGGAAAATATATATTTTGAAGGCCTAATTTTTGAAAATATGGAATTCACACCTGATTTTCCCTTTCTAGTTGAGAAATAGTTAAGAAAACTTGAATTCTTGTTTTCTGTTACTTTGAGGTTGAATTGAACTGTCTCGTTGACATTTTTTGTTTAATAATAATATGTAGTACAGCTACCTAGTGCACATCTAGAAATGCTCAGACGCACTTTTAGAGGAGGGATTTTTAAGAGTAATAGTGGGGGAACTGTGTAGTATAGCTGTTGTATGTTAGGAAAACCCTCTCTTATTTTAAAAGATTGAAGACACATAGAGAAAGGAGTAGCATAAGACTGAAATTAGATTGAAAATATGTGAATTTGTTACTAACCTTTCTATATCTGTGTTCCAGGATGACTGAAGAGTAAGAGCATTTTAGACTGACAGATCTCCCCTAGGACATAAAATATATTTTAAAAGATTGAACACGCATAGAGACAGGAGTAGCAAAAGACTAAAATCAGATTGAAAATATGTGAATTTGTTACTAACCGTTCCATATCTGTGTTCTAGGATGGCTGAAGAGTAAGAACATTTTAGACTGACATATCTTCCCGAGGACATAAAATATTATATACTGTCAAAACAAGATAATCACAACACTTTGTGGTTTCGAGCACTGTACCGTGCCTTAAGCGTGGCATTAAAAAAGGAGAGTAATCAGCGCTCTTTAAACACTTTTGGTAGAATTTGCTGCCGAATTACCTAATGCAAGGCAAGTAAAAAATTTCTATTGTTTCTTTTTGAATTTCTTGCTCCGAAAAATATTTAATCATCATTTTTTATAAATCAGGTTGCATTCTTGTGGTATAGAAATTCCGAGCTATCAGGGGTACAGGAAGGTATTTGCTTATTGCAGGTTGTGATCCAGCTCGCCTAGTGAATCTACAGAAGGCACTGCGCGACTTGCTCCTTATTGAGAGAACTTCAAATATAATGTCAACGACTCAGAAGGAATGTGAGGCTCTTGTTCATGAGTGGGAAAACTCTCTGCCCCACTTTGGCTATCTAGTCGACAAATTTGCTGGAACTCCAATCCATATGCTGTTAGCAGAATTTGAATGACACGGAGCTCCTAGTCCACATGTCGTCAACTGAATTTGAGTATCCTGTTTAGAATTTGTTTTGACTGGTATTCTGCTGGCTTATAGAAGAGGAAGATACTCAAATTCAACTGGTGGCATGGGGATTGGAGCTCCAGCAAATTTGTCGACTGGATAGTCAAGGTGGGGTAGAGAGTTTTCCCACTCACGAACAAGAGCCTCACATTCCTTCTGAGTCGTGGGCGCTATATTTCAGGTTCTCTCAATAAGGCACAAGTCGCGGAGTGCCCTCTACGGATTCTCTAGGCGAGCTGGATCACGACCCGGAATAAACAAATACCTTCCTGTACCCCTAATAGCTCAGAATTTCTGTACCACAGAGATGCAACTTGATCTATAAAAAATGATGGTTGGATATTTTCTAGGGCAAGAAATTCTAAAAGAAACAATAGAAATTTTTACCTGCACTGCATTAGGTAATTCAGCAGCAAATTCTACGAAAAGTGTTTGAAGAGTACTGATTACCTTCCTTTTTGTTAATGTCACGCTTGAGGCGGGTACAGCGTTCGAAACCACAAAGTGTTGTGGTTATCTTGTTTTGATAGTATATAATATTTTATGCTCTCAGAGAGATCTGCTAGTCTAAAATTCTCTTGTTCTTCAACCATCCCGGAGCAGAGTTATGGAAAGGTTAAAGAAAGGTTAGTAACAAATTCACATATTTTCAATTTGCTTTCAGTCTTCTGCTACTCCTTTCTCTATATGTCTTCAATCTTTTAAAATAGGAGTGGGTTTTCCTTAACTTACAACAGCTATACTACACAGTTCCCTCCCTAGTACTCTTAAAAATCCCTCCTCTAGAAGTGCATCTGAGCATTTATAGATGTACACTAGGTAGCTATACTACATGTTATTATTAAACAAAAAATATCAACGAGGCAGTTCAATTCAACCTCAAAGTAACAGAAAACAAACATTCAAGTTTTCTTAACTACTTCTCAACTAGAAAGGGAAAATCAAGTGTGAATTCCATATTTTCAAAAATTAAGCCTTCAAAATATATTTTTTTTCCAAATATAATGGTACATTGGCTACTAGTTTTTTGCGCCCGTGCATTGCGCGGTTAAATTTTAGTGACAAGATCATAATGTAATGTTATTTGATTATCAATTTAACTGGTGAGTTATTACTAATTTATGAATTTATGAATGCACTGAGTTACTGGGTCACCTGTTTAGCCGTTGAGTTATCGGTTTAACAGGTAGATTATTGTTAGTTTATAAATTTAAATAAAAAACTTTATAAGAGAATAAACAATAGAAATATTATAAAAACCAGTGTGTTTGGCAAGCCAATGTATAAACAAATTTATACTTTATTTATAAATTGCTACATGTTCATTGGTTTCAATTTTTTTTTTTTTTAACAAGTCATAAAGTAAAAGTTAAGTTGCATTTTTTGATTTTTCTTAAAAAGCAACTAATAAAATGATGTTACATAGCAATTTATAAACAAAAACGACCTATGTTTATAACACATTTTTATTATATTGAAGGTCGTTAATCATTAAACTTGTGAAGTTTGTGTCTTGAGTCTCGACAAATCTTATTGCATTTTTTTCTGAACGATTTAATTAATTTTTACATCTTGTTTGTTAATTAGGGTTACTATTTAAAGAATTTCAGTTGTATATACTAAAAGGGTAATTATATCTACACAACAACTATTAATCACACCACAATTAAAATATAATTTTGTGAAATGCACCAGGTTTTTTTGAAGAAATCATAACACTTAAAACATTTAAAAAAGAAAATTGAAAATCAAAATATAAAGATCTGCACATGAAATTTCGGAATAACCCACCAGCCCTCCACTTTCTTAAATCTTCATCATCATTCTTCTCATTCCCGTTGGATCTCACACCACCCAAACTGGCTGAACAATGGAATTTATGACAAATTTTGGAAAAAAAATTATATACGCGGGTTCAAGTTTTCAGGAACTAATTAACATAATAGATAGAAAGAGCACGTGTATGTTAATTCTTACAATTCAAATATTTTTAAGATAAAAAAGATC
>CAVNYN010275797.1:0-10511 GCA_963692815.1 Nyctanthes arbor-tristis | reverse complement strand
ACGGCACTACCCCTTCAAGAAATGAGGTCACCCATGATCATAAGGTCGCCCTTGCTACAAACCCGGCGGGTCGAGACACTCTCCCAGTAGCTGATCCCAATGAGGAGTGACCCCACGTCACTATAGCCTTCCTGCAACATCAAATTGATAAGCTACACCGTTTATTACAAAGGCAGGCTCTCACAGTAACCTCTATGCTAACACCAGAAGTGCGACCTCATCCCGCCACCACCAACACCCCTGGGAATGAAGGTAATCAAACAGTAGAGCCGAATACTATAACCCTAACAACGGAGGAGATAACTCGCCTAATCCAGCAAGGTGTAGTTGAGGGACTGAAACAGAATGCTCAGACACGACCTACTTGTAGTCATAAATCTCTCTTCACCGAAGATATCAAGACCTTCCCTCTACCTGAATGTAATGTTCCGCAAAATTTTAAGAGTGACATAGTCTTTATTTTGACAATGATAGAATAATTACACGAATTTGCATCAACTATATCATGCGGTTAATAGATTTTTGCTCAAATGATGCCTCAAATAAAAATGTGGTATTTGATTAGTATGACCCAAAACATAATAACTTAATTGTAAGATCACATTAAGTAGAAGGACTCCATTGATAATAAATGAATGAACCACAAGAAGACAGTTGTACACTTAGAAAATAATCACATGAAGAAAATTAAGAAACACTTGGCATAATCCTTGTTGGCAGAGATTTCCTAAGATTTCAATTGGACTCATTTCTATTGGCCAATCTCTAGGGACAATTCGCTTGATTTTCATAGGTGGAACTCAAGAATTTTCCCAAAATAGCCAGGAAATTCGTCCATAAATAGAAAGGGCCATAGAACACTCGATAGAACTTCCAAAACCACTCTCTTGGCACTTGAAAAAAAACCCCTCTCCATATATAGGAAGAATCCAACTTGAAACACCAATTTGATTGAGGAATATAAAGGCTTTGGAGGTATTTTTCCACTTAGGATTATCCAATAAATCTTTGGGAAAAACAAGATAAAGAGGTGAGTAACAAATATTTTGATTACCTTAAGCATTTATGAGTTTTAAGATGAACATGAACTTTGATGCATTATTATGTTAAGAAAATTTGATTTATTGTATTTGAATAACTAGTTGATGCTCTATCCATCTTGTATTGGTTTTGCTTTGTTTTGTTCCTTACTAGGAGCCATCTAATGATTCCTAGATAAATGATGATTAGTATGGTGTATTGCTTTGTATTTATATTACTCTTTGCTTGAAATTCTGGTAAGGGTCAACTGGGATTTTGATATGGATCCACTTGAACATATACGAACATGATTGGATTGGCATTGGATAACATGAATGTGCGCTACGGGTAGTAGGTTAACTAGTGATTGAGCCCTCTTGTGCATTCAAATGTTTGTGCATTCCATGTTTTCTTGAACTTGTGGTTAAAAAGGATTTCTTGTAACAAAGAGATGAATCAAAAGATTTTGTTACTCACTTGGTACGTTGTACTCACTCCATTTCTGACCATTTTATAAATGTTCAATCGCAAGATATATGAAAGGCAAGCCGAAAATTGGAGTATGTCCGCAGACCGAAGTAGAATTTTGCATGTAGTGGAGACCGACTTGTGGAGCTACTATGATGATGCCCCATGGTTGTTAATGTACTTAGGAACAACTTATAAACTCAACATCTTTTGTGCTTACTCCCATGCCCGTCTTTATCATGATAGGTTCATGACGGATAAACCAATGTTCTTTTCCTAATATAGTTGTTTAACTAGACGGCGATAGTCATAAGAATGTCTATATAAGCATATAGTTATAGAGGTATAAACATATAGATAGAATACTTAATATATAAGGGAAAACTTTTGTATCGATTGGAAGCCTATTTTCAATGTAAAAGGCTTTCCAATCACTTAATTCGGCCGGTTAAGCAATAAAATTTACTTATTATCATAGTACATTGTGGATCTCATTGTAAACTTGCTTATAATTATGTTAAGCATTTGTGCATGAAAAGCAAATGAAACAACCGACTCTACTTGTGGACGTTGATGATGAAAAAGGTTTACATGCATTTCCAACTTTGCGAAGAAATTAGGTAGTTAACTATAAGGTTGTTTCGGTTTTCCTATCTCAAAGAAGAGTTGATAAAACTATGTAATAATGTTGCAATGACTCTTTAAAAATAAGTAACTTATTAGTTCTGTACGTCTCCTCCATCGTTATTAGTACCAAGAAGAAGAAATATATAAAATGAAAGCTTCCGCGTATAATTATAAGCAACTCAATAAAGATTATTTGGATAATATAACGGAGATGAGACACTGAAAATTTCAAGTGCCCCTGCATGAAAGAGTATGATGGCACCTCAGACCCAAATAACCATCTCAGTACATACACAGACATCATGGAAATGCAGAATGCTCCCGATCAGATATTATGCAAGCCCTTCCCTTAAACTCTCACTGGTGCAGCACATGATTGGCACGCAACTCTACTAGAAGGGTCGATCAGTTGTTTTGATGAGCCAACAGAGTGATTTCTCACATTCTTTGCTAGTAGCAAAAAGATTAAAAAGACAAGAGCCTGTCTCATGCAAATGAAATAGAGGTCCTACACGACGCTCTTCCGATCTTAGAGAATTTATGAGCCGCTTCAATGTTGAACGCCTCCATACCAGACCTCCATATTACTGCTGCTGTATCTGCCCTAAGACAAGTAGTCAGATGTGAGAAGTTTAAGAGGTCCCTCTCCAAGAATCCCCCAGTTACAGCTTGAAGAAGGGGAAAAATACATCAACATGGAAGAGACCCTCTACCCTCAAGGTCATGCAGAATAGGGACACCAAAATGAGAAAAGACCCTCGGAAAACTCGGGAAAGTTAGATAGCAAGTGACCTCACAATGAGAGTCGGAAAGAGCAAAGCTATCAGAAAGGAGGAAAAGGTTCTAGTTTAGATACTTATACTCCACTCAATGCATCGCGGTCTAGAATACTAATGGAAATTAAGGACAAGTATGACCTTCGATGACTAAGGAGGATCAAAGCAAAGGTTACGCCTACCAGTAGAGAAAAATTTTGTGATTTCCACCACAGCCAAGGTCACACGACGGAAAAGTGCAGGCACTTGAAAGAAGAATTGGAAAAACTGATAAAAAGAAGGCATCTCCACAAGTTTGTCAAAAGTGAAAGAATGCACACCGGGGTAAGCAAGACAGAGAAGAGTCGCTAGACGATCGCACTCTGCATCCTCTCCACAACACCGGAACGGCCGGCACCATTAATGTTATATCTAGAGGGACAGCTTCCAGAGGAGATTCCCGCATAGCAAAGAAGAATTATTCTCAAACTCTCAATAAAGTCGCTAGAATTGGATGCCTAGAGAAGGCCAAAAAAAGTCAGAGCATAGTGTTTGATGACAATGATTTGATTGGAATATCCACCCCACATAATGACATAGTCATCATCATATCCATTATCGCTAACTTCAATGTTAAGTGAATTTTGATTGATAATAGCAGCGCAGCCAATATATTAACAATGGAAGCTTACAAATAAATGAATCTGCCCCTAGATCGTCTCAAGAGAATTAATACACCACTTCAAGGGTTTGGAGGAGGAATCGTACAACCTCTGGGATTCATAGAACTCCCTGTAACTTTGGGGACTGGAAATACATAAGCAATCTGCCTAGCAGTTTTTGAGGTGGTTGACATACCTATGTCTCATAATGGGATATTAGGTCGACAGCCCCTTCTTGAATAGTATACAGGCTATTGTCTCCACTTATCATCTTGCCATGAAATTCTCTAGAGAGACAAGAATCATCACAGTGAGGGGCAGTCACTAGTGCGCAGTTATTATGTCCCTACACGACGCTTTCCGATCTGCCAACCAAACGTGCTGAATCTAGGAAAAGGGCCAGAGGTAAGAATGGCACCAACAGAAGAGCTCGACCTCATACAGGTCGCCCCAGAGAAGGCCTTTCGACTAGGAGAAATCTGTCTCCCAATGTCAGAAAAGAGATATGTCAATGCTTGCTGGAAAACGTCGACGCCTTTGCATGGTCAGTTAGTGAAATACCAGGAATAGACCCATTAGTTGCAACCTATCAGATCGGAAGAGCGTCGTGTAAAATACCTGTCAAACAGAGAATGAGACAATTTGCCCCCAAAAGGAGGGAAGCCACTGAAAAATGAGGTCGATAAACTGGTGCATGCCAAATTCATTAAAGAGGTCCAATATCCGGAATGGCTTGCCAATGTTGTGTTGGTCCCAAAGCCAGATAAAAATTGAAGAATATGCATAAACTTTACAGATCTAAACAGGACATGCCCCAAAGACAGCTATTATTTCTACAAAATCGAGAGGTTAGTTAACTCCACTTCAGGCTTCTCTCTTTATAGTTTTTTAGATGCATTCTCCGGATATCATCAGATCAAAATGGCACCCAAGGATCAGGAGAAAACCGCTTTCATGGTCAACGAAGGAATCTACTGTTACAATGTCATGCCATTCGGTCTTAAAAACGCAAGAGCCACCTACCAAATGTTGGTGAATCAGGGATTTTCAGAAGAGATTGGGAAGACCATGGAAGCATATATAGATGACATGGTCATTAAGAGCTAGCAAAAAATAGGTCACACAAAAGACTTGAG
This sequence comes from Nyctanthes arbor-tristis, assembly GCA_963692815.1. Classification (NCBI taxonomy): domain Eukaryota; kingdom Viridiplantae; phylum Streptophyta; class Magnoliopsida; order Lamiales; family Oleaceae; genus Nyctanthes; species Nyctanthes arbor-tristis. The sequence continues at coordinate 5,843 of CAVNYN010275797.1, read as the reverse complement.
AAAAATTTTTAGAATCCTAAGATCACAATGCATCAAGTTGAACCCCCTCAAGTGCGCATTTGGAGTTGAGTCGCGAAAGTTTTTAGGCTTCATGATTACCAATAGAGGGATTGAGGCCAACCCAGATAAGATAGTAGCCTTGATTGAAATGCCATCTCCCTCATCTCCTCACGATGTACAGAGGTTCACAGGTCATGTGGCAGCCCTCAGCCGCTTTATGTCTCGATCTGCAAATAAATGCTTCCCTTTTTTCATGACTTTACGTGGATAGAAGAGTGTGAAACAACCTTTAGGTTCTCTCAAACAGTATCTCAGTCGACCTCCAGTGCTAACTCGACCCAAACTAGGTGATATCTTACAGTTAAACCAGGTGATATCTTACAGCTGTATCTCACCGTATTAGACCACGCTATCAGTGCCGTACTTGTGAAGGAGGAAAATAAGGAACACAAACCCATTTACTATGTCAGTAAGATCATGCTACCTGCTGAACAATGATATTCTCTAGCAGAAAAAATGGCATTATCCCTTGTGACTGCCTTCAAGAAGTTGCCACCTTACTTTCAAGCTCACTATATATGTTTTGACTAATCAACCTCTGAAGCAAATCTTGCAAAAACCCAATGTAGCTGGTAGACTGTTGAAATGGGCAATAGAGTTGAGTGAGTTCGACATTTAATTCAAGGCAAGATCCGCTATAAAGGCACAAGCCCTAGCTGACTTTGTTGCTAAATTGGGTCCGCTACTTGACTTAAGTCCAGAAGGCGAAGAATCACCAGTGACTTATTGGGACTTGTATGTCGACGACGCTTTAAACGCCTCGGGGTCAGGCTGGGATAATCTTACAAAGAGAAGATGGAACCTTTGAACTCCAGTACGCCATTAGATTTGGATTCAAATCCACGAACAATCAGGCAGAGTATGAGTCCATCATTATGGAACTTTAGACAGCGTTACAATTGGGGATTGAATAGAGCAGAGTATTCAGTGATTTACAGTTGGTAGTCGGACAAGTTGAGGGAAGCTATGAGACTAAGTATGACACCATAACCTCTTACAGATTGCAAGTAGTTGATCTTCAAAGAAAATTTAAAGGCTGTGAAGTTAGAAAGATCTCCCAATCAAGTAATTCTAGGGCAGACGCCTTCTCCAGATTGGTTTACTTCAACATGGATCACTTGGAAAGGACTATCTTCACTAAGATAGTGTAAAACACTTCTATCTCAAAGAAATCAGAAATCTATGAGGTCGCCCCATGATAAAAAGTCAGTGGTACACCCCTGTTAAGGTCTTCATTGAAAATGGAAGCCTTCCGACAGATGAGAAACAAATAAGGAAGATGAAAAGACAATCAACACACTACTCTATAATGCAAGGAAAACTCTTCAAAAGAGGTCACACCCTACCATACCTATGTTGCCTCTCAGTTGAAAAGGCAAACCTAGCCCTAGCAGAAGTTCATGAAGGGGGTTGCAAGGGACATCGACGGGGTAGATCATTAGCAGTGAAGTTAGTCAGATATGGGTATTAATGGCCCACCATAAAAAGAGACGCAATGCCCTATGTTAGAATGTGTGAAAAATGCCAGATGTTTAGGAAAAAACTCTTGCAACCTTCAGAAGAACTGAACCCTATCAAAAGCGAAAGGCCATTTGAGTAATAGGGAGTCGACACATTGGATCTATTTCCAAAGGGAAAATGCCAAGTTCAGTTTCTTGTAGTTGCAGTGGAATACTTTGCCAAATGGATAGAGGCAAAACCCTTGGCCAAGATTACTTCCTAGAAAGCCAATCGTGTGTCGCTTCGGCTTGCCTAGAGTCTTAATTACAAACAACGGAAGACACTTCAAATGCCACTCCTTCAGAGATTTCTGTGCTAAGTGGAAAATTAAGCATCGTCTAACTTTTGCCGTACACATACAAAGCAACGGCTTAGCAGAACTTGCCAACCGCTTGATCTTGCATGACCTGAAGAAAAGCCTGGAAAAAGCTAAGAGAGATTGGCCATAATACTTGCCAGCTATATTGTGGACTTGTAGGACGTCATTCAAGACGTCATTAGGAGAAACGCCATTTATGTTGGCTTTCGGAATGGAAGCAACTGTGCCTATCGAAATCTCCATCCCAAATCACTGTATGGTCATGGATGATGAAATCGGAGCAAGGGAAAGGCTCGACCTGACAGAAGAGGTTAGAGAATAAGCGTCTTTGAAAATGGCAAATTACCGGCAAATTTTGGCAAAGTACTACAATCTGAAAGTAAGATGAAAGACTTCCATGCTGGAGACCTTGTGTTGAGGAGAGTCGAAGCTATAGAGCACGACGCTAGGAAGTTACGACCCAATTGGGAAGGTTCCTACGAGGTCATCAGAAAAATTTGACCTCGATCTTACAGTCTAAAGGACATGAACCAGAAACTGCTCCCCAAACCTTGGAATGCCGACAACTTGAAACCATACTTTAAGTGAAGACATGTTTCTCTTGTAATTTTGCAATGAATGGGAAAGGTATTTTTTTCCTCAATTCAGGTTTTTTATTCCCAGTGGGTTTTACCGGGTGAGGTTTTAACGAAGCCCCCCTCTTTTGTTTCTCTCTCTTTACTTCATTAAAAACAATGAGAACTTCTCACAACTATGTTTTATTTCACATCAACACGTTTCCTGAATACAAGTAGGGAGCGCGACTTCAAAGGGCGAATACAAGTAATCCTTAACCAACACGCCTCTTGAATACAAGTAGAGAGCACGACATCAAAGGGAGAATACAAGTAACCCTTAATCAACATGCCTTCTGAATACAAGTAAGGAATGCAACATAAAATGGCGAATACAAGTAACCCTTAATCAACACGCGTCCTAAATAAAAGTAAAAAGCATGACCTCAAAGAGCAAAGCTAAAATTCACATTTTAAAGATTAAAATGCGAATCAACTTTAAGTCATACACGACCCTATTACTAGAAAATAGATCGACCAAAAAGAGGCTGACCAAGAAGTCGACCTCTACCTCTCAGAAGAGGCAACCTCCTCCTCTCGGGCGACCTCCAGAGAGATTGCCACCCCTCACTGGCGACCTCAAGAGGTCGTCCTAAAATGAAGGGCGACCTCGACCATGAGATCGCCCCAAAAAAATGCGACTGCCAAAGAGGTTGCCGGCAAAGGAGGAGAAGAGGTCGCCAAGCGAGGTAGATCGGACAGCGACCTCATGAGGTCATCAACAGCCCTCACGAGTGACCTCAAGCGGTCACCCCAAAACGAGGGGCGACCTCGAAAAAGGTGGCCACTCATGAGGTCGCTCCAAAAAAAAATGGTGACTTTTACAAAAAAAAATAGCAATGACAAAAAGAGAGATTGACACAAAGAGATGCCCCTCAATGTCACTCTTGAGAGCCTATGTTGAATCCAAGATCAATCAAGATTAGATGCGGCGCAAAGCAAAGCACTATACAAGGTAAAAAAAAAGACATGCCAATACATAACCAGCTAGAGTTAAAACTTCATACATCCCATGCAAAATAAAACCTAAGAGTCGTCAGAAGTCATTATAGAGATCAAAATACTTAAAAGAACATTTTTTTTCATTGGCGCATACCCCGTACAAAAAGGCAAAGCAGGTTGGCACAGATACTTAGTCATGAGGAATCTCCTCGTCTTGATCTTCCTCTTCATTCTCCCCAAATATCTTATACATGTCGTCATCGTGACCAGCATTCTCTTCAAGATGAGGGCCACCAAAAGGCCTCAGATCAAGCCTAGCCGCGCCATCGGGAAGGTAGAGAGAGGCTTGGTGTTGAGATCGGTTGCATGCTGGAGATCTCCATGCCCTACACTCCATTGCACACCGATTTTACATACCATAAGCATATTCACATGTTCAAAACCCTCACTACGCTTCTAGTGTTCCACGGCCTCTATAGCTTCCCTTACCTTCTATTCATTCAGTATTGCGACTTGTACGCAGAAATCTTCAATGTCATCGAAACTCTTCTTGTGTGCTACTTCAAGGGTTTAAAATTGCTCCAACAACTTCACGTTATCTGTTTCAAGATTCTTCACCTTTTGGCAATGATATTGGATGCTATGCTGCTGTTGTGCCTCTATAGATGACCGCGTTAAAGCATTCTACATAGTTCCCAGACCAACACTAACAGCCTACAAAACAAAGGTCATTATAAAGGCATAAAAGAAATATCTAGCCTACAAGATAAAGGACAAACCTTAGCCATATCATGGAGGAATGTCTCAATTCAAACATTTAAATCATGATGTTTCTTAGACTTGTCAATAAGGTAGCTTATCAAACCCTTTTTAAAATTCTCCACGACCTAAGCCTTAGTAACCTAAGCCAGTTCACTAGGGGGCCTTGACCCGAGGTAGGAGTGCCGAAGGAGCCACGAACTGGGGTAGGTCAAATGGAAGAGCCGATCTGCCGCGAGGTTGTGACTTGTCTGAACAGGGCGGCGATGGAGTATCCTCATTTGTAACCTTTTCCTTGCCTCGAGGTTATGGACGGGAAGAGCCTTCCTTGTGCGCCCACTTAGGATTGTCCCTATACTATATCCCTGCTTCAACCCGCTCTTTCTTAGCAGTATCCATGTGGGCACGTGTAAACTTCATCAAGGCCTTATTGTTAACATTTGCCATTTTTGCAACAGGTCAAAATAAAAAGTTAGAGTTGAAAAGCAAAAGATGCAAACAACAAAGCCAAAGAGCTCAACCTACTCTCCACTCCAATACCAGCCATCTTCATAATAGGTATAGTGAGAAGGTCATGAGTAGCCTCGCAAAGGAGTTCATAGTCACGAATTCTCATGGCATCGATGACCAAATCCACATCGGTTGATCTAAGCTTATTGAAGTGTCTTACGTCTATGGAAACCCATCTAGTGGAAAAGGAAAAGCCACCATCAACTAGCTTAATGTAACAAAAATTCCTTTCTCTACCCAGTTCGAGAAGATGGAATCCAGGCCAACACCAATTTCTTACGACCTGACATATAAAAGAAACATCTACTGGTAGTGTTAGGCTTGAGATCGAAGCAAAGCCTAAAGACCTCAACACTAGGGGAGATGCCCATAGCCCTCTTCATAATGAAGTAATAACATATTAACCTCCAATCATTAGTCATCACTTGCCCTGGACACATCTCAATTTCATTCAAAAGATCTGAGAAAAATGAGTTCAAAGGAAATCAAAGACCCGAGATTAGCTGAGATTTATAAATAGTCACCTCACCCTCCTCACACTCATGGGCCAAGTCATCCGGACCTAGTACCCTATACATGTAATGAGGAAATAGATCATACTTATACGTCAAATTTATAATATGATGCTCCTTCATCCTACTTCTCTCACCTAGAAATACATTGCCCAAGTCATCACTATCTTCGTTACTACTATCTCCCTCGCCGCCATCTTCTTCATTATCCTCCTCTCCACTTTCCATCTCAATCACGGAACCACTAAGATTTGATCCCTGGTCAGAATAAAAACTCGTAGACTCGATTTCTAAAGGGTCAAATATACCATCAATTATCCTAAGGTTACCCGCTCGTCTCCGACTACTAGCCATTTTAAAACACAATGGTTAAGCAAGAAAGAAACCTTACCTTGTGCTCCTAGATGAGAAAGAGGTCATCCCAAATGAAGGAGGAATGAGGTTGCCTAAATGCAAGAGAGTTCACCTAACACCATAGCCGTGAAATCACCTAAGAATTTGGAGGTTGCGGTAGCCTAGGTGCAAAGAGATCGCCTGAAATGGAGATGAAGGGGTCACCTAGTTTGGAAATAATAAAGTCGACTAGTTGAGAAGCCAAGAGGTTGCCTATATGAAGAAGCACTAGGT
>CAVNYN010275796.1:0-23655 GCA_963692815.1 Nyctanthes arbor-tristis | reverse complement strand
TTTTTTCATGTGTGATATTCATCTATGGGTTTGCGTCTCTAGAACTTGCTTTATTTCTCTTTGAGGCTGCATTGTTACATGCATTACATAAATATGATTAATGTACTCTTTCTTGATTAACCACTTTAGCCAAAAAACCTACCTTATCAATTAATTATCTTTGCATAACCCCTTTGAGCTTTATGGCCTGTTTTTTTTCTTTATACTCTTTAATACTAGTCCTGAGCTGAAAATAATGTATATTCTTACCTTACCAATGGACTAGTGGATATGTGTCGGCTTTTGTTATTTAGGTGGATAAGAAATAAGTGTGGAAGAGTAGTTGTTATTGATGAGGTGATGAGTTCAATTTGATTATGTATATGCTGGTGTGATTTGATTATGTGAAAAGAAAAAGAAAGAGTTGATGAATTAGAAAAAAAAGGAAAAGATAATGAAAGAGTTGATTGAGAGGAAAAAGGGAAAAAAACACAAGAAAGATTTACAAAACGAATTGATGGAAAGAAAAAAAGGGGGGAGAAGGTGGCAATGAAAAAATAAAGGGAAAAAATAGAAAAGAAAATTTATGCTTTTATGTGGAAAAAAAGAATTGAAATAAAGTGTTGTTTCCTTTTTGAAATAAAGGCTTGAGTTACTTTTGAAGGTTGGGGTTGCTCTTATTGGGTGGTGCTTGAAGTTTTAAAAAAAAAAAGAGAATAAAGTGAGTAGTGGTTTCACTTGGGGATATATTCTTGAATATTATAATTTTTGTGTCCCACTAGTTCTAATGGTTCATTAGCCTCACTTCTTAAAGTTTTCCTACCTTAACCCTTAGCCCCGTTATAACCCATAAAAGACCTTATGATTTGTGTCATGCATGTGCACCTAAGTGGTGGAGAATGAGAAATTTTGCATGCTTATGGTAGAACTCTCCTGTTGATAGAATTTTGGAGCGTAAACACTTAACCCTTAAACACTTGAGCGAAGAGTGGATTTATCTATGAGGGTCGGTCTATCCGGTTATGCTATTCCAGGTGAAAGTTGTGTTTCATGATTCTTAAGGTTGCTTGAGTACCCTTGTTCATGACATTTTATGAGTTTCAAAAGAGGTTAATTCTTACTTGTTGGAAAAAAAATATTCTCAAAACTCTTGTATTGCTTTGGAGCCTTTTTATTAGGCGAGCTTCCTTGATTTGCCATAAGTTTAATAATGAGTTGTTTGCCTAGTGTGTAACCGGGAGAGTCTAATAGTTATGTTTGTGTTTTGTGTGTTGAGCTTTGTCTTGTGTGTTGTTTGACGACGAACAATGGTTTAAGTGTGGAGAAATTTGATATGTGTTTTATTAGATTGTTTAATTTCTCCATATTAGTGGTTTATTATGTGTTTTATTAGATTAAAATGATTAATTATGTTTGATTTGTTTATTTGCTATAGGATTAAGGGAAAAAACTCAAAAAGAATGAATTTTGGGTGTGTTTTACGAGAATTATGGTGTTCGGCAACCAAGACGTCGAGCGTCAAAACAAAAAGGGCTGAAAGAAAAAGGAAAAAAAATAGGTTTGGCCGCACCTGACTTGGCGAATTCTGGCAGAATCGAGCAGAGCGATCATGCGGCTGCACAGAATGATCATGCAGCCGCACTGTGTGGCTAGAAACAAAGCAGCATATGCCATGCGGCCACATAGCCCTATGCTTGAAATTCTGATTTTTTTCCTTATGTCTTTAGAACTCTTTTTATGATAAAAATTGTACACGATTTTTATTCTTTTCTTGGGGGTTTTTAGGCCTTATAAAAGCGGGTCTAGCCTAGCATTCCCATATACATCCATAAGCATTCACATATACTTTGAATTACTTAGTTTTCTTGAGATTTTCTATAGAAGATTAGTTCAGTTTTTGGCAAGAAGTTTAGGATTGAAGAATATTGGTGCAATAGTATTTTTCTCCAGCTTTATTCATTAAAACCCGATGATGGATTCTTACTATTTGGTGCTTACTTTTATCAATTACATGAGTAGCCAAACTTCTTTTCTTGGGACAAACGATGTAGCCCCGTTGTAAACCCTAGTTGCTTGTTTGTTGATTTAACGCCTAAAAGTTGGTTTCTAGTTAATTCTCTATCGTTGTTTTGTATGGCTTTCACTTATTTGGTGTGCGAATTTGTGAATGTTTATTGGTATGTATTGAACTCGAGAGAGGAATGTATGAATTAGATTAGGCGATAAAGGACATTAATTTAGACAAGACAAATAGATTTGCTTGTGGTTAGTGCGGTCACGTAGATTGAACTTCAGAGATATTTGCATGAGTTTCTTGTTATTAATACACTTAAGAGGGTTGTTAACGTGCTTACTTAGAGATATGTGAGGGGGCCTAATTAAGTAGGATTAACTAGCTTCGAAGGGGATAGTTAATTAATTACGTGAAATTCGATCGTTAACTAAAATTAATTTTTATTGAATCGATGAACTGGTAGCTAGAGGAATCAACGGTGGTAAAGTTGTAAGTCCCAAGTTCATAAAATTCTTGAGGAAAATTTCATAATTACCTTAGTCATTCTTAATTACTTATTCTGTTAGTTATTACTTATGTTTATTTATTTGCTTTTACAACAACTCAAGATTTCGATCGTTTCAACTAAAGCGTGAGTTGAGTGTTCAATACTTAGATCTTTCCTCGTACGACGATAGCCCAGACTCATTGTCCACTTTATTACTTGTTCGACCTGTACACTTGCTAATTTCGGAAACATATTTTAACAAATAGGTTTTTTCCATATTTTTCTTTGTCGGAAATAAATGTAGAATTCTGTAATTTGCAAATTTTAGAAGCTATAAATGCACTCAAGATCCTCACTTCATATAACAATGAGTGATGTAAGATGGTGAAGAAACATATTCTTAGAGGTACTTTGGGGTTGGATGCTTAAGTCAATGCTATATATGTTCATAAGTAGTCTTTTACTTTTAATTTCAGGTGTGCTAAAGAAGAAGTCAAAATTAGTTTTAAGATAATTGTTTTCTGAACAACAATTTTTAAAGTTACTTGATTTACTAACAAATCTTGTAATCTCTTAAAAGATCTAAACTTGCTGTCTTGAATATCAAGGTTTAAAAACAGTTACATATATCTTGTACTGATGACATTGACTATCGCAGAAGACATTGATTATTGTAGAAACAACATCGTAATTCATGGTGATAACATGATAGAGGACACTACTAAGCAGTTTTGTGCTCTCATGCATCCTTCTAAAGCTGTGAACTTCTGGAAAATATTTAAATCTGAACTATTTGTATTATCACTTAAACAAGTGATTTCTTTCTTAATTCATGTTGTAGTTATTTGCAACTCATTATCTAAATTTGAGGAATAAATAACATATAGTTGTTACATAGGCTATTAGAAAGGATCTCAAATACCTTCGCATCAAGGAACTAGGACTGTTTTGTCGAGTCATGAAATATTTGAGATTTTAGTTATCATCCCCAATGAAGGTGCTACTTATGTGGATTGGACGGATTTCCTTTCATACCTAAAATGTATTCCTAGCAAAAGCTCTGAGAACAGAATATGATAAATGTATTACCGCACAGGTTGAGATGAAGGCTTATTAAGGAGCAGATAAATAGCATTGCTTATGGACAGGAACTCTCACTTCACATGAACTCCTATTTGATGTATGGTTGATTTTGTTCATTTTTCTAAGTAAAAGTTTTCACGATGAATTTGAATTTTATCATGAAGATGAGCTGTTATCTCGATTGTTTGGTATATTAGTGAAACACATTATCTGAACAAATGAACTATGTAAACACTATTAATTTTTCTCCAACAATTATTCAGTGAAGAACACGATCAACTCTATTAATTTTGTTTCCCAACTGTAAGTTTGTGTGATTTGTAATGAATCAAATTACAATTACTACCAATTACGTCCAATACACGTACAAACACTAGTATAAAATATAAATATAGTACTCTATATGGGTAATGAGACCTATTAGAAGTTGAATGACACAGCATTATGTGTTAATGACTTGCTCGAATAGGACCATGAGACCATCTATTAAGTACGAGACTCAAAATCACGAGAAAAACTTCAGTATTCTAGGAGCACCGAACTCGGTGTTTCAGACCAATCAAGAACTCACATGTGAGTTTTGGGGTCCCAATTTGTTATTTAGTTTAGGCCCCAACACTCTCATGTGGGTTCTTAATTTGTTAAGAGCACTAAGTGCATTCCGCAAAAAGCCATAATGCTTCTGGGGTATTTGTCTCAATAATCACTAATGCAAAATATAGATGTTGTTGTATGGCCATGCCATTAACACATTCGACAAAGAAAATGATGTGAAGAGAAAATTTTTAAATTCCAACCTTAACGTGAAGGCTTACATGTTGAGTTATTGTCCTTGCACCCTAATTTTCTAACACCTATAAAAAATCAATGTGCCTTTACAATGGGGTTAAACCTTTATGAAGAAAAAAAAACCAAAAAAAAAAAAAAACATCACACTGAATTGCTTAATAATTACTTTCAACTTGATGAGAAGCTTCCTAACATCTCATGCACATAAAAGTAGCTTCTCAAAACTCAATTGCTATCTATTTATGCCCTTGATGCTGGGTGACATTGTTCATCAAGTTTTGCTGTACATGTTGCAAATTTACTATCTCAAGAATCATAAGCACTTGTGCCGAGTTAATATTCTTTATTTAACAATACTATCTATCATCAAATCAACTAGAACATAACACTGAAGTACACAACTAAATAATAAGTGTTTTAAATATAACAATGTTTTGAATATAGCAGTGGTACCTGCACTAATAAATACATTTTATGACCATATACTTATAACCAATTTAAAAAGTATAAAACGTGAAAAGATATCAAAGTATTGCCTTGAGGCTAAGCACAATAATGTGCAACCAATTTGTAAGAAGATTTCATGCCTCAATTCTAAACACACTTTTTGAACTTGTGCTTATAACTATTCTCATGTCAATGACATATAACATAGAGAGATAAATTGTTTAGTAACCGATTATAATCAAATTGTGTTATAGTCGTAAGTTTAAAATTTTGAATTTTGAACACTAGATAGTGCCAATTTTGTCACTTTTTATTGGTCAGGTAAGCTTTACACGGCTTGCCTATTTTTGCAATTGTGACCGTATTTGGTATTGTAATGTGTCTTAAATTATTTGAATTCAAATTATAACACAATTCAATTATAATTTGTTGTTAAGTGGAAGTAGTGACTATGGGAATGTCACCCTCTTTGCTATAAGTGGGCATTTTAACTGAGTAAACCGATCTAAACCAATGAACCGAACTGGACTGGCGGTTTTTGCTCATTTCCCAATTTGGTTGGGTCAGTTCTGTGAGGAAAATTAAGTGGTTCGCTTCGGCTGGTGGTTAAAGGGCCTGAACCGAGATAAACGACTACTGAACTAACCTGAGGTAACACCACAACTCGTTTAATCACTCTAATGTGGCGAATGGATTGAAAACAGAAGCCCAACTCCATCTCAATCAAAAAAGGAAAACAAGAACTCGATATGCATGTAGATGTTCCCATATATATTTAGCTGTATAGATTTAAATGGGTCAAAACTGGAAAAATAAGACGAGAACCTCCAGCCAAGATTTGGGAAAGAAACATACAGAAACAAAGAAAAAACTAGAAAAATAAGACGAGAACTCGAGAACCTCCGGCCAAGATCCGGGAAAAAAAGGGGTTAAAGGATCAAAAGCAGGAACCTCCTGTCAAGATATGAGAAGATCTGTGTGGAGAATTGCACCAAATTTTTTTTGAGTTTTTCACATAATCTGAGTTTTGCACTAGAAGATGAAGACCCATAAATTGTAGCAGAAATTTTTTGAGTTTTGCACAGCCGTTGCATCTACAATTCGATAAAAATTTCAGCCACAAAATTCTTCATTACTCAGCATCAAGAAGGATTGTTGGTAAGTTGAAAGAAGAGGGGTGTTTACGCATGTATAAAAGGGGGTTTGGTATTTTAGATTGAGGGGTTCGAATCTGATTAGTCTAGAGAAGAGTCTTCCAGGTCCCACATCGAAATATTATCAGGAATAGGAGATAACTGTTAATTATTTAAAGAAATGAGGTCGTACTTCTAAAGTCAGTGGAAGGCAAAATTGTAATTGGCTTTGGTGATGATGTGTCCCTTTTGCCCTTGAAGTCAAAAATTTATTTGGGATTCCAGTTTAATTCAGGTAGAACTGAACCAACCAGGTATTATTCGGTTCAGGTGGTTAAGGTTTTAGTTACTGTTTCGGTTCGGTGGCGGTTTAGAAAATTAGAAAATTGATTAGGGCGGTTCATGGGTAGTTTGACTCAAAACCTGAACCGAACCAAACCGAACCGATCGATGCCCACTTCTACTCTTTGCAACAAAAAATTTAAAGCAAATTGCAGTCTGCAGCAAAGATCCCTAACCTTTGTATGTATTTGCACTTTCATTCTTAACCTTTAAATATGGACTAGAAAGTCCCTAACCTTTTAAAATTTGGCACTTTCACCCAAATATATATTTACTGTTAAAGGATCATGTGGTAACCAAATAAATGGGAACATATTATAATTGAAATTAAATTTCGAATTCACATTAAGTGAGAAAACAAAAAAGTGACAATGTACCCAAAAAAAACAAAAAACGAAATAGGTGCATAAAAAAAATCCAATTAAATTTTATATGACTTTTTATTTTGTCATTATGTAATATATATTATATGTGTGTGTATGTTACCTTTTTGTAGTCTCACTTTATGTGATTTTTAAAATTTAATTTCAATTGTAATAGGTCATATTTAATTGGTTGCCAAACAAATCAAAATGATTTTTTTCCACACTATTATAGGGGGATTGTAGAGAAGATGAATTGAACATTAGTGGAGAGTAGGGGAAACCCACATGAGTCTTGTTGTCCTTAATGATTTATTGATAAAACTAGATTTCCACCCCATGTGTTGCGCGGGTAGAGCTCTAATGTAATGTAATGTGCACTGCACAATGGCAATTTGTATGTAATTGATTATGTATTCTGTATTTTAAGTGTTTCTAAGAGCATCTATCAACTAATTGTCCGAAACTCGTTTTATATATGTTAATCTGAAGACAATTAAACATAGAGATTTTACTCAAGATAATTCATACGAATAATGAGCAAATTTAAGTGCTTATCATGTACAATTGGAAGAAACAATTAAAATACATTTCTTTGAACTTCTGTGTACTATACAAACAAAATTGAGACCAAATATATATTTCTTAATGGAATCCTGCATTATGGGTCTACGTTAAAATCAAAGAATTACATTGAAGTATTACCTTACATGAACAAAAGTGCCAAAAATCTCTCAACAATAAGTAATCTCTAAAGCTGATTACTCTTCCTATTTTCCCCTGCAGTACTAATCCTCGACCTTCAAGATATTGTGTATCTTCAGAGATAATTGAATCATAAATATGGATGAATATATCCTCTGTTTCAAATACAAGTATTATTTTTCCATTTAAATCTTATTGAACACCAAGGCCTAATTTCAAGGCCTAAGTTTGCCTGTTTTCTATGCTATAAATTATCCTATATGTCTCTTTGATTCGTGACATTACATGTGCCTGTTTGAAATATTGTCAATAAGAAAAATACTAAGTTCCAAGTTTTTCAAGACACTAAAAGGAAGAATCTCATTTTCGAGTGATGAATATCACTCATAGCGTACACCAATTCATGATCTCCAACAACTTATCTAATTTTGTCATGTAAACATCCTTTCCTAAGTCCTCTTCTTATATTAGTATATATAGCACCAAAAATCAATATCTCACTAACCTGTTTCCTCATTATGATACAAATTGCTACTTATATTGTTAGATATAATAAGACAGAGGATCTGAATAAAGTAATTTATTACCTTATATGAGTCATACGATACATGCAATTCTTGAATTTCAGGGAGGTAGAAAACTTTTCAGTTTGGAAAATAAATTGACAATCAAGGAAGTTCAAACCATAAGGAACCCAATTCACATTTGCCACACCAGCTAGTTGATCTAACAGATAATGAACATATGCACGTATGAACAAATTGCATTTATTTGAACAAATAAAATCAGTAATCCATTGGTTTATTTTTTTTCCAATATTAAAGGACTTTTTCCCCTAAAGCCGGAACAGATCGGACCTGTAAGTGTTAGAATTTTAGTCTACCACATAGCAATTACATAGCACACGAAGCCAATTTAAAATAGAGATACATGTGTACATGAATAAAAGAAACCAACATAACAGATTAGTTCAATAGACTGAACATAAGAGTGATAAGTTCTGGAAAAACAATTTTGAATTGAACCAGAAGACTTAAATGGTAAATCCAGTTATATGCATTCAAACTTCATTTTAATTATATATAACTGAATTTTGGAACTAAATTTGTAACTAAAAAAATAAAGGGTAATTTACACCTAACGTCCCCAACCTTTCAACAATTAACGGATCATGTCTCCAACCTTTACTTTTCCTTCTGGGGATCCTCAACCTATGAAAAATCCCCATTTACGTATCTACTAACGAAAGTCATCCATTTGCACTGTTAAACATCCAATTGCCAAGAGAAAGTTGGGGGCATTTTTGGCAAATATAAAAAAATAATTACTTTAGGTTTTAAAAAAAAAAGAAAAGAAAAATGGGGAGGGAGAGTGCTGTCGGAAATGACAACAAGTGTACGAAATTTGTACATACACTCTTTAAATTTACACGCACGCTCAAAAGTTATGGTTTTAAAAAAGACAGGGTTAGTGACATTTAAATAAATACATTGGGTGTATGTACAAATAGCATTTCTAAAAAGGGGAAAAAAACCCATTCCCAACCCAAAACACACCCTTCTCAGTTCAAAACTAGATTCGATGTATACCCCTTATTACCTATTTTCTCTTCCGTCCCTCTCATTTCCTACTATTTGGCAGCTAAAAAGGAGGAGAGTACTTTTCGCCGTCAATGGAAAAAAGAGAGAATCCCTCTTTTTCTTCTTGCAACTTTTCGCCAGAAGTTATAGAAGAGTTGCAAGAAGGATCACCCCCGTTTTCTTCCTGCAGCTGGTGCGTGGAAGTTGCAGGAAGAAAATGGGAATTCCGATAGTAAAAAGGGACCCTTTTTTTAGTTGTCGGATAGGCATTTTTCCAATAAAGTAGATGGTAATGAAAAATAGAGAAATAAGTGAGAGAGAGGGGGGATGAGATTTAAGCCTTTACAAAATACAGCAATTTTACCATTTTACTCATCTGTGTTATGTGATTTGGAAAACATAATTCATGGGTAAGATAGTGAATTTGTCATTTTTGTAAAAGATTTTGTGAAAATTTACCTACAAATAGTAGGACTCAAAGGGGGCTAAGGTTGATTAAAAAACGTAGGTTAATATTTTTCTCATGTGTTAGCCACTTAGGCATAGAGTAGGTTATCCTCTGTGTTCTAAAAAGCTCGTACAAGCTTCGACTAAACAACGCTTATGCTCCAAGTTTGGTCTCTACGCTTCACCACGTCTTGTGCTTTATCACGCATTTGCTGTACTTTATCATGGCTTGATGTGCGCCTAAGTGCACCCAGACTCAAAACTTGAATTCGACACTTTTTAAAACATTGGTTATCCTGTCCCCATAAGGATATGCTAAAATTTTTTATATGCTTCCTATATTTTTTTACTTTTTCAAATTTATATGTAGTCCAATCAGTCATATTCACATATTACATATGACCCCATTTGTATTACACAAATATCAACCATACTGACTTTACTCATCTCTTTTATTTCATGTAAAATGAATGAATGCAAATAGAAAAATTCTTCACTTAGAGCATTTCCAACACATTAAAGGAAAACCCTGAAGATAAATTCTAATAGTGTTGCAGAGAGAGGGACGAATGACGTTATACTAAAAAGAATTGGGTAAATAAGGCGCCAATTCAACCCCTCGTTTATCTTATTCCCCCTCACAATTTTTGATTAAAGAATTTGTGGCAACCAATTAACGTTTGCCACATATTTAATTTGTGTGGCCAAATGATAGCTTTTTCTCCTATATATTCATATTTTTCTCTTCAAAACTTTTGGCCTACACATTATTTGAGAATATATTTTTTCCCTCAAAATTTTTCTCCAGAAATTAATATTGTTCTTGATTACCTTAGGAAAATTTAAGTGCTAAATGGTATTCTTTATGAAAAATAGTTTGCAATCAAACATACCACCTTAAAAGAAAAGAGGTGTGACAAAAAAGTGGAAAAAAGGAAAAATATGAGAGATAAAAAGGAATTAAAAAATTATGAGACAAGTAGAAATTTAAAAAGGAAGATGCGTACATGAGGTGTGAAGTTATGAAATGATGTTATATGACAGTTTATAAATTAAATTGTTTATAAATTGAGTTGACAAACACACTATTTATATAAATATAAAAAATACATAAACGTGCAAAGTCTCCTCCTTAAAGCTTTTAAGTCTTGTCGCGAACCATGGTATGGAGATGCTCAAAAACGAGGACTCGGTTGACGCTTTTCCTCTTTCTAAAGTTAACTCGAACAATTACACACATCCGAAAATAGAATACACGGCCCTTTCTCTCTCTCTAAATGAGGAGGGAAGGGCTAATAATTTTCAAAGCGCCCGAAAACCCCTCTGCGTCATTTTCAAGCTGTTCCTTTTTATTTCAAATTCTAGCAGTTCCCAAGTCCCTAGTTTCTCTCCGTATAGGTTTTTCTAGGGCTTTCGTTAGGGTTTTAACGCCAGAGGTAAACTGGTGATCTTTCCATGGCGGCCGAGAAGCTTCGGGATTTGAGTCAGCCAATTGACGTTGCTTTACTAGATGCCACTGTTGCCGCTTTCTATGGCACCGGATCTAAAGAGGAGGTTTGTAGCGTCTTCCTTCCAATTTGCTTTTGTTCCGGCGAATTTTGCTTGTATCTGTCTGTTATTATTATTGTTACTATCAAGAGAATGGATATATAGAATCAGGTGAAATTGGAGAAGTTACTTTATCGATTTTTAATTGTTATGTTCTCTCGATGAGGAGCATTTGGTTGATTACTCGAAACTGAGCTATATGCAATTTTAGAAACGGGGAAGGAGTGAATGACGACCTTGGCTCATTGTGCATTTGGTTTGACACGTGTATATCCCAACCAGGACTTTCGATGAGAGCATGGGCGCATGGAGGAAAGATGGGGTGCAAAATTTAGAGAATGTATGGAAAGTTGACTTAGCAGCAGCTAATGTAGTATTGCACCCTCCCAGCACACACTAATTAGAGAAGTAAGTAAAAGATGGCAAATTTTATAGTGTTTCTTGGGCTTTGGCCTGTCATTTTTTTGGTGCCCCATATGAATTTATGGAGTGAATTCTAACATGGACAAGATCGCACCCGCTTACTGCTTGTTTAATAGACCATTTATTGTTTCTATGGTGGAGCGTCATCAGTCACATCTTGTGCAGTTTTCATAGCAGTGCACTTGGGTTTTTAGGACTCCTGTTGTCACTGTTCCAACTTCTTGGGCTGAAGAAATTTTTGGTGGTTCACCCTTTTTTACGCATTTTATCGACCTGTTGGTGATTTCAGATTATATAAGTTGCTTAGGTTTTTCTTTTTTTGTGTGTGTGTGTGTTTTTTTTTTAAATTATTATTATTAAATTAAGTGGTTACTTCTAATTTTGAGCTGGATCATTCTAATTTTGAGCTGGATCATGTTTTTGCTGTCAGCAATTTAATCTCTAAATGGTAACAATTCATATATTTGCATCAAGTTGCTTTCAGGGAACAAAAGTAGCATTTAAAATTTGCTCATAAGAAGGAAATGATTCTGAAGGATGGAATACTAATGTTGTAAATTACACCTTTTCCGGTTATTGGGATCATTTGGAATACTAATGTTGTAAATCACATCCTCTGCAGTTATTGTGATCATATACAATGGCTGTGATTTTCATGTTTATCTCAAAACTTACTCTCTTCTCTGTTTCCTTGTTTCTGTGATGCAGAGGGCTACTGCAGACCACATCTTACTAGATTTACAAAATAATCCGGATATGTGGCTTCAAGTTGTTCATATTCTGTCTAACACCCAGAACCTGAATACCAAATTTTTCGCGTTGCAGGTTAGTTGGATGGGTGCTCTTTTGCATTTTGCACCTTCTTAACTTCATTTTCTCATTGGTGGTTCAGTGGCTCTTGAATTAGCATGTGCTTGCACAACACTATTAAACATTAAGTGGGTGTTATTTTCTTTTTTTTTTTTTTTTTGGCTGGGGGGGTGTATTATAATGTGGAAATTATATTGAGGTAGAATGAGTGGTGGGGATTTAATCAGTATTTGAAATGTGTGGTTGTATTAGAGAAAGAGAATTATAATTTTGATAGAAGGATCAAACACCTACTAAAATGGAGAGTTTCTACATCGATTAATGCATTCTTTTTGACTGACACCTTCATAGTTGACTTTCTATGTTCAGCAATCAATTTTATTGCATGTTTATTGGTCCTCTCCCGAGCCTGCATAATGCAGCTTTGGGTTCTTGCAATCTTGAGAAATATTGCTCTGTTTCACATGCATGTGAAAACTATTTAAGCTGGCCTAGGTTTTGGGCCTTTTGTTAATTTATGCCATGTTATCTTATGGAATTTACTCTTATCATGATGATGCTTGATGTCTTGCCTGAGAATTTCGATCAGAAGTCTATTTTGGTTTCTTATCAGTCATAGAAGAGTTTGACTGGATCTCGTTGACTAAGGAATAAGGTAGATGGTTGCAAAGGTGTGCAGTCAGTGAGTCAATTTTACTTGTTTAACTGGAACTATGGACTTCGGTAATGGGTTCTGAATGATCTTCCCACCTGATACAATAGCTAATCGTGAGAGCTGTGCTCATTATTTGTAAGTTATAATTCATCTTGCCTTTTGAGAGCAGTAAGAAATACCACTTCATTTTGAAATTTGACAAAATTTGGGGAAAGTTCTATCCTGAGGGGTCCGTCTGATTTTCATTTTGCAAAATTGATTCTGGAGCCATTTGATAAATGAGGCCCACTTTTTCAAAGAAGTTCAGATGTTGAATATATTCAACTTTATTCTCTTCCATATCCCGAAAATGTCCCAAATCAATTACATCTCTGTTTACAAACAAAATTCTGTAGATATTGAACTTCGAAAAGGGAAAAAATGTCATAAGGCATTAGAGTGGACTGCATTCATGCCTGGGCCATGCCTGTCTAGTAGTTGTGCTTGGGGAAAACAACCACGACGGCTCTTCCGATCTCAATTACTTCTCAGGCATTTAGCAAAATCAGACAGGCCCTGAAACAATCTTTTAATCTCAATAATAAGATGATTACTTTTATCTCTTTGGTATTTAATTGGTATGACATGACTTTATGGATATTAATGTACATGGCAGAAAGTCTCCTATTCATGTGATTATTGTTTAGAGATACTGATTATAGGCTTAACTCCGATATACAGGTTCTAGAAGGTGTTATCAAGTATAGATGGAATGCTTTGCCTGTTGAACAACGAGATGGCATGAAAAACTATATTTCTGAAGTTATAGTTAAGGTATAACTTTCCTTCTTTCTTTTATTCTCTTTCTCTTTTCTTTTTTATTGTTTCTGTTTGTTTGTTTCTTTTTGTGGGGCTGGTGTGGAAAAGCATATGATATTTGCTTCCTGTGGCATCTATGTTGAAGAGCTTCTACACTGATTTTTTGCATTACTTGATCTCTTGTGCTCAGCTTTCAAGTGACGAGAACTCTTTTCGACGGGAGAGGCTTTATGTCAACAAGCTCAATGCTACATTGGTTCAGGTAGATTGCTTGCATATACTAAGATAAGGTCTGCAGTGGCATTTTGCATGTACTACTTGTTTTATGCATCAGAAAGACTGCTTGTTGAATTTTGTCTTATTTGTGTTATGTTCCTTATTCTATTTCTCTACATATGCAGATTCTGAAGCATGAGTGGCCAGCTAGGTGGCCAACTTTTGTCCCTGACTTAGTTACAGCTGCAAAAACAAGTGAAACAATTTGTGAGAATTGCATGAATATACTGAAAGTAAGCTGTCGCATTTCTCTGTGATTTATTTCCTTTTCTTTTTCATGACAAAGTACATGCTAACGGTGATGTTGTCAGCTTCTGAGCGAAGAGGTATTTGACTTTTCACGTGGTGAAATGACTCAACAGAAGATTAAAGAGTTGAAACAATCGTTAAACAGGTGTGATATACTGTTTTCTTTTGAGATACGTCTTTTGATGTATAGTTGGTTAACGACTAACTTCTCTTTATTGGTCTCACCTCTGACAGATTGACTTAATAGTTTATGCTTTCACTAGGTTATAAATCCTAAAGCCAGTTTAGTTTGTTAATTAATATTTCTGTGTGTGTGTTGTGTCTAAAATTCTTGCAATTGTGATCTACTTTAGTCTTTACTTCTTCATTTAGAACGATGCTATACAAGATTATTTCATCTTGATCCTCATACTCTTTTTATTTCTTTCTTTATGTTTGTTCTGCCTCTCATTTTGATAAATTTGTTCCGTCACAGTGAGTTTCAGCTTATTCATGAGTTATGCTTGTACGTACTATCAGCATCTCAAAGAGCAGAGCTGATCAGAGCCACTTTGGCGACATTGCACGCGTTCCTTTCATGGATTCCTCTGGGCTATATATTTGAATCACCACTGGTTGGCAACTTACTCTATCTTCTTATGAGTGTTTGATGAAGTATGATGCTGTGAGGTTTTCAGTTATAGTATCAGTATGCTTGGAATTTGGTGGCATTTGACAGCTTTTATGGCGAGGATTTCAGAATTCATTTTTTGTTCTTTTTAATGACAGCTTGAAACTCTCCTTAAGTTTTTTCCGGTGCCAGCTTATCGGAATCTTACTCTTCAGTGCCTGACAGAGGTGAAATATATATATATATATATTTTTTTTTTTTTTCTGTTTCACGTTATGCATTTGTCAACATCATTCCATCCTGAAATTTATGTTGGTTGTTGCATATGTTAATGTTTACAGGTTGCTGCTCTCAGTTTTGGTGATTTCTACAACATGCAGTATGCTAAAATGTATACAATATTCATGGTGCAATTGCAGGTAAGTGAAGATGATTTCTGTGTCTCTTCTTAAATTTTTATTTCTTGAATATCAAGTGTGGTTTAGACATGTTAACTATATGTTTGAGTTTGGTCTTTTCCACGTTTAAGTGAAAATATTGATATGAATAATAAAGTTTATGCTGATTAATTTATGATGTTTTCTACTGTTCAGAACATACTCCCACCCAGTACAAATATCCCAGAGGCTTACATGAATGGCAGTACGGAAGAACAGGTAAGCATTCAGTTTTACGAAACCAATTCTGCTTCTAAAGCCTCTTATAATTTGTATCTGAGATCGGACCTTGGTCTTTTTTTCTTGTCAGGCATTTATTCAAAACTTAGCTCTGTTCTTCACATCATTTTATAAGGTTAGTCATCCCTCTTCCTCTGGAGTTGATAGTGAACACAAAGACATGAAGAGAATTCCAACAAACTAATTAACTTGCTTTTTTTGAGACACTTATGGGAATTGCTTGAAATGGATAAACAAATCATATCATTGTGATTAAATTAATTAGTCACCCCCCCACCCAAAAAAAAAAAAAAAAAACCCACCAAAAGAGGGAGAAGAAAAAAAGAAATAAGAAAAGAAAGACAAGGAAGTAAAAAACTTGCTGTAGTTTCTGTTTGTCAACTGGGAGGGTTTGTTCTTCATGGCCTTGCTTTTCTAGATCTAGAAGAGATTCTTTTGAAGAACGTGTGGTGGAGAAGTAGAGTGACATTATAGAAAAAATGTGAAAGAATTATTATTTTTTTTAGACAATATGTGGTTGATATAGATATCTGACAGCTTACCAACTTTCTAGCTAGATTAAATCTGAAACGAACAAGCCTCAGCTGAAGGCTTCTAGGAGAGATTAGATCTGAAAAGAATAAGCCCCAGTGGAGGCCAATTTGATCCCCTTCTCAGCTTTATTGATTTACCCAGGTTATGACATTGTAGTTCCATTTATGGTAGGAAGCTTGCGAACTGATGCTAGCTAAATTTAAGATGGCATTCACGTTGCATACTGTGACTACTAATTAAGCACGAACAGGAACATGTTAGTGGCTGTCATCTACTATTTGAATGTGGTGATATATGAACATCTATTCTGAACCGACCACGTTATGTCTTCTTATTAGTTGAACAATTGGATCATTGATCATGGTTATTTATCTGCTCATAATTATCCTGAACTGCTTTTATCTATGGACAACGCAGTCTCATATTCGATTGCTGGAATCTACACCAGACAACATAAATGCGTTATTAATGGGTCTTGAGTATCTCATTAATATCTCTTATGTCGACGACACTGAGGTTTTTAAGGTATTATTATCCCATATTGACATTGGCTTCCTACCTTTCGACAGTATTGGCTTTGACAACAAACAAGTTACTGCTAATTTTGTGTTTGGGCAGGTTTGCTTGGACTATTGGAACTCACTGGTTTCAGAACTTTTTGGAGCTCGTTATAATCTGGATAATCCTACAGCAAATGCAAGCATGATGGGACTCCAGGTGCACTCGATTATTTATCCCCCATTTTTTAGAACTTGAATACGATCAGTCTATCATTGTTTCCTAAGTGTGCTTGGAAGTCATAATCTAGTTTTCCTTTTGGTTACATGATGCATATTGGTGCTGATATTAATGGTTCTTTCTGAAGGCCCAGTTCTCATAGTTATGTTGGTTAGATAATGTTCTCTTGTTGTCTTGGATTGCTGCCCTTTGAAAGGAAAATGAGCAAGTGTTAATTAAGTAGATTTCTTAATTAGATTAGAATATAGAGATATCCAGAAATTCAGTTGCTTTGATTTCATCAATGAATATGATGAGAATACTATAGTATGAGGATCATATGTCTTGTTCCTAGAAAGAAGGATGTATCTATCATTGCTAGTAAGAAAACACCAAAAATGTGTAGAAATTCTCATAAACTTGCTCTTCTCCTAAAGCTTATGCTACTGAATCTGGTCTTCTAATGATTATGACTTAGAAAGTGTTCCGGGATTTTTAGGAATTGCATAGCTAATTTTTGGACAGGTATTGGATGTCAGATAGTTTGTAAGCAAGCTCTGGAAGTTTCCTGATGTCTGATTTTTGTATGGAATTAGCAGATGCCGATGTTCCCTGGTATGGTTGATGGACTGGGTTCACAAATCATGCAAAGGCGACAAATTTATGCTGTTCCAATGTCGAAGTTGAGATTGCTTATGATATGCCGCATGGCAAAACCAGAAGAAGTTCTGATTGTTGAAGATGAAAATGGCAATATAGTTCGTGAAACTATGAAAGACAATGATGTCCTCCTGCAATACAAGGTCTTTTTTTCTTCACAATATAGATGAAAGTGAGAAATTTAGAAAGTGAAACGTGTTCTCATCATTAATGTTTAGGAAATGCATCATTTTAATTGATATGCACGTCTTTATTATGTGGGCAATTACCTATTTGTTTGGATATATTATTGATGAAGATCTTTTTAAGTTATAGCATTATATTCTAAGTTTATTTCGTTTTCTAATTTGATTACATTAGGGCATCTTTAGTTAGGTTTTGCTTCAACTTTACAATCAGACTTTATGAAGTAAACTTATCATTTCTCCCTGCAATTTCTTCTGATTCCCTCTACAATCCTTGTTCTTGATTCTGTCATATCCTTTCTAATTGACTTGAGGATGCGCCTTGTGATCTTAATGCTCCTGTTCGGATCGGAGTAGTCTTCTATTGGGCTTCTTTCAATTGAAGTTAGGTAACCCGAATA
This sequence comes from Nyctanthes arbor-tristis, assembly GCA_963692815.1. Taxonomy (NCBI): domain Eukaryota; kingdom Viridiplantae; phylum Streptophyta; class Magnoliopsida; order Lamiales; family Oleaceae; genus Nyctanthes; species Nyctanthes arbor-tristis. Next base: position 5,744 of record CAVNYN010275796.1, on the reverse strand, counting down.
TCTAAGAGAATCTGTGATCCTTTTCGTTAGTCTCTTAGGATGTATTTCCTCCTTTGCAGGCGATCAACATTTCTTTACATGGGGAAAAACTGTTAGGTATCTGTTTGAAATTACATTGCTGACACTTTTGATGGAAAAGAGATTGTAATTAGGTAGCCGAGGCAGGAAATTATGCAAATATCCAGTGGATTGTTATGTAGGATATCAGTGATTGGCTTAAAAGTAAGAACATTCTAATGAGAAGCGTTAGCAGTTCTGTTGGGTTGGGCTCTATTTTTTGAATGTTTAAGGTGCTTATTGCTATAAATCTTACAAGTTTCTCATCGTGAGAAATAGTAGCCAAGTCTTAATAATTTATGCATATTAAGACCTGAACTGAGAAGGCCCTAATGAAATACTAGGTCTTCTGTTTGTTTTGATGTAGATTGTAGACAGTAGGGCTTTGTGCTGATAAGATTTGTGTTTCTGCATGCAGAGTTGCCGTATTTCTAATTCACATCTTTTATCCTCTGTTTTTGCTTTGGGATTTCAAATTTGATCTTGTTTACTTGTGTTTTATCATTCACACTACGCAGATAATGAAGGAAACTCTGATCTATTTGGCACATCTTGATCATGAGGATACTGAAAAGCAGGTTGGTTACTGGCTATCTGTGCGCGTGTGTGTGTTTGCTCATTTTAGTTTCTCAGTTTACATGTTAGTAGAAAAATGGAAATTAACCACTCGGAATGTCTAATATTATGTGGCATATCTAATGCAGCCTTTATTTGTTTCTTAGACATTTTTGCCTCACTCCTTTTAATTTGGACAAGCTGATGCGGGGTGAATTTAGGGACTCTTAGATGATCTTACCACAGATTTAATAAGTTCCACTATGAATAAGTGCTAATAGTCATTAACCTTTCTATATTCTTTAACTAGTTATCTCTGGAAGAAGAAAAATAACTCATAATCTTTACTCAGTGACACTTGGGATATAATATCTTGTTTGTGACGGGATAATTCATAGTACTTGTGCATTTTTGTCCTATGAGAGAGTACAAATTTGAATAGTGTGATATATTATTGCTTTTGCCTGGTAGTGTTAGTGCATCATTTGGACGGCCTTTTGAGCTGGGTACACAGTAACTTTGATTTTCATTCAGGCTTGGGTTACTTTGATCTCCTGGTTTAGAGGACATATTAATGGCAATGCATCTTACAGCTTATAACATACAATCGTACACTTTGCATTGTTGGTTAATAAGTCAGACATTTCTCTGCACTGGAGGTGGTTATGCTGTATTGGAACTTGGGAGAAACCTATGTGCTTGGTTAAATTTTTCAAATTTTCATCTCAGAGATGATGCATATATTGGATGACTATATTGGACTCTCTGAATCCTTTCTTCAGTGCTATAAACTTCAAATTGTTGACTGGGATTCTGAACATGCCAGTGGTATATTCATCTGTTTCTGGAAGGCTTAGTTTCTATATTTAATGCCTTGTTGTCATCTATGGCCAGCTGCAATTTTCATTGTTTTTCTTGCTTATTGGGTTTGAGTCATGCTTTTTTTTCTTATCACATTGATGAAATCTTGAGTTACCATTGTCATCACTTGCCATTTTTACGGGAATAATTGGAGAGTATTTTATTCTTTCATATTGTTAATCCTTCTATTAAAAATATTAAACGTGCTCATTTCCTATGACTATGGCTTTAAGATTACATGGCTTAATATAGAATTCGATGACCTTTTGTTGAAGATTAGGTTTTATATTTTGCACAGTATTTATTGGAGATGCAGACGTGCTGCACAAATCTAATGTATTTTCCGAATTCTTGTGCATGGAGACAGATGTTAGAGAAATTAAGTAAACAGCTAAATGGAGAGGATTATACCTGGAACAGCCTCAACACTCTGTGTTGGGCAATTGGGTCTATATCTGGATCAATGGCTGAGGAACAGGTAAGGTTCACTTGTCGTTTCTTGCTACCCTCTTTTATCAGTATAATTCTTCAATTTTGATTTGGTCCGTCTTTTATCACTAGAGTTGAATGCTGGAATTGATATGCTTATATAATATTTCTAATTTTCTACTTTGAAGATTTATGAGACTGTCTATATTATTTTCAGGTTGAAATTGACTGTCTATATTATTTTCAGGTTGAAATTAACTGTTGTGTGTGTATATTTATTTTCTTTTCTTTTCTTCTTTTTTGGGTTTCTTTTATCTTTCAACATTGTGTTCCATTAAATTGAACTTTTATGTCACAATGGTCCATGACTTACTATTTAAAAGGCACTACGGGGTTTTATTACTATGGGGCAAGAGATAAGCACTAAGGTTCAAGACAGATGAAATGGAATAGTCTAGAAGAACAAAACAGAAAAAATGGGCTCACGATAAATCATAAACCATCTTCAAAAATCCAGAAGAAAACCAGTTTATTAAATTGAAAGGCTAACTTCTGAACAACATAAAGGGAGAATAGTGGGTTCTCAAATTAGTAATCGCCTAGCAGAATTCTACTCTATCACTAGAAATATAAACCATTTGGAAGCCACCTTTATTTAGGAAATCATCACTATCATTCTGACCATCTTCTCAGTCTTTGCAATCATATCCACTGGTGGTGATATATTCTCTCTCCCCTTTTTCTTCCCTGTAACAGAAGAATAAAGTAAAAGAATGTTCAATCATTTTAGTTTGCAAAGGCATAATGTTAAGGCCTGTAGTTAAATGTCCAGAAATTGCAAGATAAAGGGGGAATGCTTTAGTTGCCTAAAGGCATAGACTCACAAATGGCACTTAGGCGTAAGCCTCAGCTTCTTTAGACAATGTCCATGCGTGTCATTATACTTATTCAATGGGATATCAATTAAATATACAAGTTATGATTTTATCTTGCATTGCCTTCTTCTTCTTGAAAGATCTTGCATTACTTCTATATGCTTTTGATCGACAGTTGTCTGTTGTATTAGAATTGGCATTTCATGGGATATTATTGCTGCTCTCTGTGTTCTTTCTTCAAAGGTTTTATCTCAACAAATTGTTATTTGATTTAATTCTTCTATGTTTTGATGCTTTTCACCCTTTCATCACAAATCACTTAATGGTTAATATACTGTACATTTTCGCAGGAGAATAGATTCCTAGTGATGGTGATTCGTGATTTGTTGAACCTCTGTGAAATAACCAAGGGGAAAGATAACAAAGCTGTCATTGCAAGTAATATAATGTAAGATCTCTTGGCATTAAGGTTCAATTACTACCGAGATTCTTACATGCATCTGTTAGAAATTCTCTAGAATTTGGTAGAAACTTATCCGCATTTCTACCCTGTTGAATTTCTAGGTATGTTGTTGGGCAGTATCCAAGATTTTTGAGGGCCCATTGGAAGTTTTTGAAAACAGTAGTGAACAAGTTGTTTGAGTTCATGCACGAAACACATCCAGGAGTTCAGGTTGATTCTTTTCCTATTTCCTCTAGGAAATATGCATTCATTCATGTTTGGATTTTATGGAGATACATTTAGCTTCTGTTTCATGAATATTCCTCCTGCTCTCTGACATTGTAATTTATGTTTCCTTCTAGGACATGGCCTGTGATACATTCTTGAAAATTGTTCAGAAATGCAAGCGTAAATTCGTTCTTATACAGGTTAATTTGCTATTATTCTTTGTTGAAAAATGCTGCCCTTTTGGTTTATGATCAATAATATCATGAAAACACATATGAGTACCTCAAGGGTAACTTCCATTGACAGGTAGGAGAAAATGAACCTTTTGTGTCAGAATTGTTGACGAATCTCGCAGCAACTATTGCAGATCTGGAGCCCCATCAGATTCATTCCTTCTACGAATCCGTAAGTCTTTCTTTTAGTGTTAGTTATTAGTCCCATCTTAGACTTTTAATTATTGTTTTCTTGATTCGAAGTTAGAAATTATATCTGAAACATTAATCGCCACTTTCTCTTTAGGTTGGCCATATGATTCAAGCGGAATCTGACCCACAGAAAAGAGAGGAATATTTACAGAGATTAATGCAGCTTCCCAATCAGGCATGATCTTCTTAATAACCTTTCTTTATGTAAATGGATGCCTATGTTATTCAGCCTCTCTCTTTGCCTCAGTTTGGACCAACTGCTTGTGCTTAATATTAAATGTTAATATTAAATGTTTTCTGCAGAAATGGGCTGAGATTATAGGACAGGCCCGCCAGAGTGTGGATTTCTTGAAAGATCCAGATGTCATAAGAGCAGTGCTTAATATATTGCAGGTATGACTTTTAAGCTAGCCCAATCTCAAGTCTGCATGGTGTATCTTGACTTCAGAACTGATTTTCATTTTCAATTGAGAGTATATGGAGATACTTCTTGCTTTATGAGCTGATGGAGAGTGTACAAAAATTTTAATCACGTACATTATTGGACCTATTGAGTAACAGTTGAGGAGATTTCATGAAAATTGAACTTTTTTATCTTATTCAATAACTTTGACTTCTTTTATCCCTCTTCAAAACTATAATCATGTGATTCGTCATCATTCTACTCATTAACACGTCCTTGCGCATTTATTTGTTGCTTGGCAGACAAATACTAGTGTTGCCAATTCTCTTGGAACATATTTCTTGTCACAGATTACTCTGATTTTTCTAGACATGCTCAATGTGTACAGGTATGTCTTGGTATTGTTTTTGGTCAATCATCATTTATTTCTCTAGCTATTAGGTTTCTATCGTGGCAATTACAAGTTTGGTTAAACTAATTGCTGGGCTACTATTCCATGCAACAGAATGTACAGTGAGCTTATATCTACCAGCATTGCACAAGGAGGACCATATGCCTCCAGGACATCTGTAGTAAAACTACTACGGTAAGTTGTCAGCTATTAATGGCTTGTTTTTTTTCTTGAAACAAGTGATTTGATTCTGTGCTTTTTTCAACAGCTCGGTCAAGAGGGAAACACTTAAGCTCATAGAGACATTTCTAGACAAAGCTGAAGGCCAACCACAAATTGGAAAGCAATTTGTGCCTCCCATGATGGACCCAGTACTTGGTGACTATGCCCGAAATGTGCCTGATGCAAGAGAGTCAGAAGTTCTCTCTCTTTTTGCCACAATCATAAACAAGTATGCAGAAATTTCTTTTTGCTGCTGTGTGCTATTATGTAATGCCCATCACCAGCATCTTGAAATAATGTGGTTTGTCTTTGACTAAATATTTGATGCATATCATGGAAACACCAAACAAGCCGGTTTCGTGGAACTGTTTCAGATTTCTTGATCATTCTGAACTTGAGATTTTCCCGTTCTCTGAACACCAATGATGTTGCTGCTTCCTACAAGTTGAACTGCACATTAGACTTTAAAAAGAAAAACACTGATATTTCCTGTCTGAATTAGAGGGTGTTTGATTCTCTTTCTCAAAACACATTATCTCATCTACCAACCACTGATTTGACAACTGTTCATTTAGAACCACAAATTTTAAACTTCCATTATATCTGCACCTTACTTTTTGTTGGTTATTTTTCAATATTAATTTATTGATTCTTGCATTCTTTGTAGATACAAAGGGACAATGATTGAGGATGTGCCTCGCATATTTGAGGCTGTTTTCCAGTGTACTTTGGAGGTTCGTCATGCTGTGTTAGACTCAGTCTCAGAATATTGTATTTGTTAAAATCAGTGCAGTGTTCTTTAGACGTACTTTTTTTTTTTATTTTTTTTTTTTTTTGGGGGGGGGGGGGGGGGGGG
>CAVNYN010275792.1:0-18911 GCA_963692815.1 Nyctanthes arbor-tristis | reverse complement strand
CACTCCGGCTGATTTTGAGAGCTTCGGTGGCAGTGATGGGGGAAAGCCGACTGGGGATCACTGAAAAAGTTGTTCTTTTGGGGGGAAACATTTGTGCCCTGAAAAGGTTTAGAAATGTTTGTGTTAGGAGAAGTGAATTCGGGAGACGAATGGAGAAACTGGCTCAGCTGACTAATCACTCTCCATTTCTTGTCCCTCTCAATGCTTATCTCTATGCCCGCAGGATCAAATTTGTTCTCTCTGATTATTATCCCATGGGAAGCCTCGCTGATCTCCTCTCTGGTATCTTGTATACATATTTCCTGCGATCCATCCATTATTTTCTTGCATTAATTATATATTATAATTATCATTATACTTGTAATAATTGATGAATTAATTAATTAAGGTGCAAGAGAAGAGGGACAAACTGGTTTAGATTGGAAGCAACGGGTGAAGATAATAAAAAGCATCGCCAAAGCAATTGAATTCATCCACTCGCTCCACCCTCCAAAAGACAAGCAGTTGCAATTGAACGTCCATGGCAACATCAAATCTTCAAATGTCCTCATCAACATCGACTTCACCGCCCGTCTCTCAGACTACGGCTTCGTACAACTGGCTGACCGCATGGAAGTTAACGATACCAGCCAGGTCTTACCGTATACGCCCCCTGAACGACGCCAATACGATGAGACCTTGTCTCAGAAAAGCGATATGTATAATTTTGGACTAGTATTGCTCGACATACTAGGCTTCGAGCTGCAGAAGAACAACAAGAATGATACAAGATTTGAATTTTCTCTTGACGTGAAAGAGAAAAAGAATGCCATGAAGGTTTTGGGGCTTGCATTGCGCTGTACAAATACTAGTGTGCCAGATAAAAGGCCATCCATACAAGAGATTATCCATTTTCTTGAGACTTTTTGAAATCATATATATACATAGTTTAGGATTATACATGTTTCTCAACTATACGCACCAGGCCAAAAACCATGCATGGATTCATGTATATCCAAATTATACAAAGTTTGTATATGTTTTTAATATTTACATTAAAAACATTTTTGGACACATTGACTAAATAAGAATTCATATCTTGCCTAGCTAGCTACAGACTCATGAAAAGTCCTCTTAATTCTTCCTTTTTTTTTTTCTTTTTTGAAAAAAAATACATTTTGCCTTATTATAAATTATATATTACAGCTTTGGTGTGCATCAATGATGTATTCGCTTGGTCAAAGTCATGTGCAACATATATACACACACACACACACACACCAGTGTACAGAAATTGCGTTGCACAGAAATTGGTGGTCATGATTGTATCGAACATTTAGGGCATATAAGTTGATGAAGTAAACGTGAGAAGAAAGCATAAACGAGACGGTGATGGCAAATAATTTAACATAGGTTTAAAAAAGAAACAACTGAACAATACCTATTTGATTTATTTGTGCAAAGATATAATGAAGTTTAGTTTACTTTGCCAAAGCTTCTACCAAAGTTAAAAACCAGATGTTACATAAATTTCTAAAAATCCAAAATTGCAAAAACCATGCAAATAATTTGACTTGCACCCTCGTTTTATCTCATCTCCTTAGACACTTGTATTACTCGACCAGCCTTTTCATTTTTTACCAGTTTTTCAATACTTCCTCTTTACTAACACTTCCTTCGGCCACAAGTCCGTATATTACCTTCGGCCACAAGTCCGTATATTACTGACCTCAATATCCATACCTTAACCTAACTCCCTAGCAGCAGCCAGTATTTTCAATGCAATAATGTTTGTTAGCCAACTAAAGCTTTCCAATTTCAATAGAAAATTTGGAAGCATGAAAAATCAAACGTTCACATAGATAAGTACACCAACAATTTGCTTCCAGAACATCTATAAATGTGCACGACGCTCTTCCGATCTAAAAATATTGTGTTTCTGCAAGACTAATCTAAACCAATTCCACAAGATGCTTAAAGGTATGGGTTGGTGGAGAAGTACAGAATGTTGCATCGAAAAATTTGTTACTTCCATTCCACTCATAAAATAAAAATACAAATATATGCCACACTGTAGAAGATAGAATTGAAAAAAAAAATGATAAATGAAGAGAAACAAATTAGATCATTCTGTCATTCACCGATATCCATAATTACCATTTCAGTTAAAAGATTGAAGAGTGATGGAAAAACATAACATATCCAGCCTGCAATAGTGATGGCAACAGGTCGGGTTCGAGGCGGACCCGTGAAGGATATTGCCCGCCCTGCGACCTGCCAAAATTTGGGGTGGACTGGGTCGGGGCGGATCGGGTCCGGATTTCTGACCCGTTTAGCGGCCCATTTAGTATTTTTTAATATATTTTTTATTTTTTTCCTATTTTTTTCTTAATTTTTCTATTTATTTTTAATTGTTTTAATTTAAACGGGGCGGGGTGGTTCGGGTCGACCCCGCCAATTAATCCATTTCTGCACCCAACCAACCCGCGGGGCAAAAATTCGGTTTGGGGCCCCATGAGTTCTCAGACGGTTTGGTTCAAATTGCCATCCCTAGCCTGCAGTTCTAGGAGCTTCATCACATGCAAAAAATATACTCTTGTAAAGAAAATTACATTTTTGTCAACTTCAACTCAGTTTCAGAAAAGCCATTGCAGCAACATATACTCAAAACTAGTCAATGATTATGGTAAAAGGTCATTCATCTTTGTTGAAAAAATCAAGGCAAATGGATGATCTAGACTCAGCAAGACAATGCACAAACTAAGAGGTAGAATATTGTATTGAAACAGTATATTTGAATATTATAATTTCTCCATGATTCTTTACCTTTTTATGAATCAGAGGTCTCCCTTGATTGAAAGCAAAATTTTTGGATTTTAATTTTCTTGACCAATGACAGTGAAGATACAAGAAAACAAAAGCTGCCGGAGGTGCTATGTAATTTGTGTTTGAAAAATCAAGACACCTTTGAATTTTCTTGGTTAGTGACATATATGATTCAAGAAAACAAGGGCTACAAGAGTTGTTCTATTCAAGATATACATCTTGTTTGGTGGTGAGAGGTTCTCCAAGACCAGTAGAAGGAACTAAAGCTAATATTGAAAATCTAAAATTGGTGTGATTCAAATTGTGTAACTAAGATGGAATCAATCTAGTTTTTCAGCTTTTCCATTTCCTCAATTTGTATTCTCTACATCCAATGCCTGATTTTCAAGAAATCACCTCAATGACGACCTGATTTTTTTTTTTAAATTTTTGTTTTATCTCCTGGTTTTTTAATAAAGGGGGTATAATAGTTCATAGTTGTTTAGGCTGCCCATTAAATTAATGTTAAGGTAATGCATCAATCACAATATTATAATAAATAGGTGCCAACTGATGATATAATGAAATATGTCAGTATCATCAGTTTTACCATGGTACTGCTCTTGCTTTAGTGAATGTGCAAAAGCTACATCTCTAGACTTCTCCATAATCGTTACTGGGTACCCTGTTGTAGCTATGGCAGACTAGATACCAACATGTTTGCATGTGACCTTCCCTTGCTGTTGCTTTGATCCAAAAGAAGTTTTACTATGTCATCAACATAACCAATGTCTCTTACTTTGGTTTGTGAAGAGAAGGTTCTAATACAAGGGGGAAAAAGAAGATTACTATTCTTAAAAGGTCTAAAAAGTCCTTGAGTTGTATTACTTTTTCTTTGCCAGGGATTGAAGCTTATAGACGGAAACATGGCGACATTAATTATTTCTTTTCCAGTAATTCATTCAATCTGTTAGCATTTTCGTTTGCCCTATTTGAAGATAATGTTATATAAGAATTATGTTTAAGAAAATTAAGTTTTGGAAACTAGAGTGATGATATGAATAGACCGAATTAGTGTCGTAACTGGCATGTTTTGATTCGAATGATAAAACTTTGACATGTTTCGCTATGATTGTTGATTTTTTTCTTTTTTTGTCAACTTAGTAGAAGTAGACACATCCTTCTCAGAGTTATCTGTGATTCTATGGTTTCCTCACCGATTCATACTTCATTCTTAGAAACTAGTAGCATGTGTATATCATTCAATATTTTCACTAAAAAACACTAACATCTATTTATCTTCTTAAATCACCTCCGTTATTCCAATTCCTAAAATTAATCAACATGAACATCTAAAAGAACACAAAACCCCCATAATTTATTCAAGAATCATACATAAAGGAAATTGGTAAATCTTATAATAAATCACCATATTACCTTCATGAACAGAGCATCAGTGCATCTATTTTGCTTCTTTAGTTCGAAGTAGAAAAGAATTCACGGTCTCCCATTATGCTGCTGTAAATAGCTATTGGGTCTAGTGATGGCAACGGGTCGGGTTCGGGGCAGATTAGATCAGATCGGGTCCGGCCCGCCCCGACCCGAGAAGGATTTTAGCCGCCCCGCCCTGCCCCGTGACCCGCCAAAATTCAGGGAGGATCGGTTCGGGGAGGGTCGCGGGGCAGATCGGGTCAGGATTTCTGACATGTTTAGCGACCCTTTTAGCATTTTTAATATATTTTTTATTTTTTTCCTATTTTTTTCCTTAATTTTTCTATTTATTTTTAATTGTTTTAATTTAAACGGGCGCGGGGTGGGTCGGGGCGACCCGATTAATCCATATCCTACCCACCCCGCAGGTAATTTTTGCCTCGTTCGGTTCGGGGCCTTATGGGTTCTCAGGCGGGTCGGTTCAAATTGCCATCCCTAATTGAGTCCTAGATTTTGGTAGAAATTGGTACACTATTCCAGTTGAATCGCAAACCTAAAACTTCAATAACATCAAAAGCTTAATTGAAATTATGAAAAGCTTGAGCTTTGTGATTAGGGTGTGTAAAACATGGGGAGAGGAAACAAAACTTATGCGAGTATTTGGTAGTGTCGATGTTGATAGTCGGACAAAGGTCTCTTCTATGATAGACAGACAAATCACATGACCTTGAATGGCATATAGACGTTGAGGATGCTGCAACTGAAAATCGAAGCTAACTATAAGGGTTTTAAGGTTTAATAAGAGATTGATATCTTGTGCAAACGATCATGGACAAGAATTTCATGGCCGCAGTTTTGATTTACAACCTAGGGTTTTTGCTTTCTATGATTCAAAAAGGAAGGAAAGAATATGATTGGAATCAATCCTGAAATTGTGGCCAAGAAATATATAAAATAAGAAAAGGATGAGTAATTTTAGCTTCAAAATTGTCAATTGGAGTGTAAGAAGAAGTCAAAGTGGGTGAATAATCGCAACAGATGATAGTACAGGGATGAGGGATGGTATATTGCAGTGGTAACAAAATAAAAAAAGAGACGGTGAAAAAGGGCAAAATTGGAATTTAGAAAACTTGCTGTCGTAAGGGTACATTGTGCCTTAAATGTTGTACAATTTGACATCTACAGTGGCAATTTCAATAAGCCACTTATATATATATATATATATATATATATATGACAACTAGTGTACTAGACGTGCGTTGCACATAAGTTGGCCGTGATTAGATCTAATTGGAATGTAACTATTACAATCAAATATAAAATCACATTACTGTAAATTTTTTAAAGCATGAGATTATTATTAACTTGAGAAATGAATTGATAATAATCAAAGAAATTGGACACTCAAAAAACCACAAATTATATTAGACTTAATAATTAGTAATGGCAGTAGACAGTTACAACATAGTCAAGAGGCATGAGGTTGACGCATCAAATGATGTTTACGAATAAGTCCCTGAAAAGACCTCTGAAAATTTTCGAAGTATAACCAAGTACATTTTCATACATGTTTTCCTTTGACATGGTTTAACATAATCCTATTTTGCAAAACAACTCCTGCAATTTTCCTTAAAGCTTAATCACTGGAACAAAAAGCAAAAGCCTAAAAATGATCCCAAATGAAAGATCAGTAGTTTTAAGAAGAGTAGATGACAAGCTGCAAAGATATATAGTGAAATCTTGAAATGTTTACATATGGAAGCAGAATTGTTATGCATTTATCATAAGATTGGCATTCAGAATTTGAACTTACATATTTACAGTAAGACAGTTAATTAACCAAACTCTAGATTTTACAATGTAAGATGGCTAGGTTTGACTAATAACTGTCTTTAAAGATCATCAAAAGAGGAAATATTTTTGTTAGAACATAAGATCTGATTCTTTGCTCTCAGGCTATAGAAGTCCTATCTAGGCACTGGACCACTGTTAGACAAAAGGTGAAACCATGGACAAAAGGTGAAAGCATATTGTAGATGTGTTGTAGCTATGCTTTATGACTTCTGGACAAAAGATGAAATCCAGTTTCTGCTCCCAATGTTACTCCAAATTCGGGATACAGTTCATTTAGTTGGAATGGTCATCTGTTCTTTTGGATGAGGGTCATCGTATTCATCGGTCAATCGTTTCTTGGAGGGAGATGTTAGAGTTGCTAGAAAAAATTCCCTTTTTACTTTTGCCAGAGCAAGTTGATTATCTGAAGCATCAGCTAAAAAGTTAGGATCATAAACCAGATCATTTTTCTCAAGCATTTCAGCTTTATTGTTTGCTTCAATTGTGAGTGATGGTGATTCCATGAAGAAAACAACTTCAAATGAATAGTCCTAGGAATCTTTTGTTTTCTCTACAGCTTTGACATAGAAGATGTCTTCTTCATCGATAGATGTCCGCATTATACTCAATGCACCAGGGTCAGACTGGTAGAAATATTATGATGTTCAGCAGTAGAAGCAAGCAAACATTGTCAATTGTAAGAAGATAAGATTGTTGAGAACTTACAAAAGCTAAAAAAGCTGTCATTATTTTTTCAGCAGAACACTGGAAGAACATCTCAGCTGGTTCACCTATAAGATTTGTTGGTATCGAATCCGTATGATCCCGCAATTCAACATAAGCTCGAGCTCTAGAGCGTCGTGTAAAAAATAAATTCAATAATGTATATCAAAGTTAATTAAATTAATGTGATAGGGTAAGATACCAATCATGGTATTATATTAAGTAGATGGGGATTGATGATATATAATGTAATATGAGTTGTTTTATACCTTGGAACTGCCCTTGCTTTAGTGAATGTGCAAAACTGACGCCTGTAGACTTCTCCAAAATCTTTATTAGATACTCTGTTGTAGGAGTGGGAAGCTAGGTACCAATAGGTTTGCATGTGACCTTTAATTTGTGTTGTTGCCTTGATCCAGAAGAAGTTTTGATGTGTCGTTAAAATTAGCAAACAATATGAATTACTCTGTTTTTTGTAGATTATAATTGAAAATAATGAAAGAAGATTTCCATTCTTAGAAGGTCTTGAATGTCTTTAATTTGTATCAGCTTTTCTTTGGTTGGGATTGAAGATTTTGATGGTGACATGGTGATAGATCGGAAGAGCACATTTTCAACTAACTCATTCAGTTTCTCAACATTTTCATCAGCCCTATTTGAAGATAATGCCAAACAAATTATGTCAAGAGAAAAACCAAATTTGGAAATTATAATAAGACATGAGTTGACGGAGCTTAGTGGTAACATGCTTTAGATAAATAGCTATGCTCCGAAGATAGGTTAGTAATAGCATAAAAATAAAATGCTTACCAGCAAGGCAGTAAAGTATTGAAGTTGTGCATCAAAAATGAAGCAACTATTTGCCGTACTTGAAATTGAAAGGCCTCGCATGAAAATGAAAATAGAATTCAGAAGTAATAAATTTTGAAATACGGGTTCATTGTTTGTCATATATTTACCGCCAAATGATACAACTTTGACATTCTTCGTGATGATGATAGGTTTTTTTGTTAATTTGGCTGCAATACAGGCACATTCCTTTTGAACAAAATTGTCCCACATAGTCAACAGCTCTAGATTGAATCTGCAATATTAAAAGTGGAGAACTTTATAAATATGACAATTATAGAATTTATGTCTAAGTTTGGAATTATTGAGCAATACTTTTCATCAACAATGATAAGGTCATGTACGTAGCACTGGGTTAAGTCCTTTTTGTGAATAAGTTTCTTTGGTTTCATATCAATTACCACAGCGATAATATTTGTGAGAATATCAAGAGGAATAAGAATGGTCAAAGTTATGGTTGATATAATAGACATAAAAAATTGGATTCAGCATTTTTCCCTAGCAGAAAGGAAATGAGTAATACCAATTTCGGTATTGATATCCATAAAATATTCCAACTTATCAAATGGAGTAAACTGATACTTGAATGAGAGCAAGCCAATGTTGTCTTCATGTATTTCTTGTATCCTAGTCCTTCCAGTGATCATCCAATGTGCTGGACCAAAGTTTTTTTAAGTCCTGCCTTGTTTTTTTCACCATAGCATGTGATATTGAGTACATTTTTGTTGGCATAAGTTGATCCTCTAGTGCAGCTATATTTGAATCATAAATTGTTGCATGTACTTTATTGCACAGTCAACAAATTGAAAAATACTAAAATAAGTTTTAGTTGTTGAGAAAGATAAAAACTAAGCCTAATTTCACATTCTACAGCATACCTCCAAGTCCATTAACAAAAGATTTTGGAAAACAATTCCACTCTTGGACTTTCTTGGTGCACTTTTTTCCACCACAACTATAGTAGTTATCCAGTCACAATGTTTTGGCTTAATTTCCCGAATAAGCTTGTAGTTCAGATTCATTGTTTGCTTGAATTCTGGAGGAAAAAAAAGGAAAAAAAGCATATTTGTATTCATTTCAGAACATATAATGAAATAAAAAAGAAACTGCTAGTTATGTGAATTAGATATTTAAATTGTATAGAAAATCTGAGGCAAGAAGGTAAATCTATATAATGCCAACGATTAAAATTCATATAGGGAATAAAAAAGAAATACATTAAAACCATTGTTCAACAAGAAGGGAAAAGAACAAAGACTTAAAGAAGAAATACAATACTCACTGTCTGCAGTAAGTCTTGGAACGAGAAAAGAAAGAAAATAGGTGGTTTGAGGAAGATACGATAGTGATAGTTGTATTATATAGTAGATATGTATTTGTTTATTTTCAGCAAAAGAAAAGTGGGTTAGAGAGGTCTGGGCATGCTTGTTTCTACAGTTGAGTTCTTTTTTCAGACAGTATATCAGTAGGTCTGCAAAAAGACAGAGAACGTTATCCTGATTTTAGGGAAAAATAAGTGTGAGACATAACAGAGGACCTTATTCTAATTTTGGGGAAAAGTTAAGTAAGAATATCAAGATTTAAATAGTCAATCATGTACTAAAGGACATGCTTGTACCTGAAAAGTATGGGATCTGAGTTTTTGATATAATACATATACTTGCAAAATATATAAAACAATTTTTACAACAAACAAGAAGGGAAAAGTACAACGATTTAAAGATGAAAGAGAGTATTCACTGTCTGTAGTAAGACTTGGAATGAAAAAAGAAAGAAAAGAGATGGTTTGAAGATCATATGGTAGTGATAGTTGTATTATATAGTAGATATGTGTTTGTTTATTTTCAGCAAAAGAAAAATAGGTTAGGTGGTCTAGGCATGCTTGTTTTTACAGTTGAATTTTTTATTCAGATAGTACATCAGTAGGTCTGCAAAAGGACAGAGAACCTTATCCTGATTTTAGGGAAAAGTAAATCTGAAAGAGGACCTTATTCAGATTTTTGGGGAAGAGATAAGTTAGAATTTCAAGATTTAAATAGTCAATCGTGTACTAAAGGACATGCTTGTACATATACTTACAAAATATATAAAATAATTTTTCCAACAAATCTGTATAGATCTGGATTTATTTATGTAATAAACTTGGAGTCTACAACAGAACAGAGGACTTTCTTTTGATTTTAGGGAAAGTAAATTCAGAGTTTCAAGGTTTAAATAGTCAACCATGCACTAAAGGACATGCTTGTACTTGAAGAGTATAGGGCTAAGTTTTTGATATAATACATATACTTGTAAAATATATAAAATAAATTTTCCATCAGATTCGTATAGATTTGGATCTCTAAAGAAATGGTTGCTAAGTTAAAACTTCTAAGATATACCAGTAGAAACTCAAGTGGCCATTTCTCATGTTGAAATAAACTAAAGGCTTTATGTAGTAAACTTGGAGTCTGCAATAGAACAGAGGACCTTATTCTGATTTGGGGAAAAGTTAAGTAAGTGTTTCAAGATTTAGATAGTCAATGACGTACTAAAGGACATGCCTATACTTGAAAAGTATGGGGTTGAGTTTTTGATATAATACATACACTTGTAAAATATATAAAATAATCTTTAAAAAAGATTTGTATATATCTGGATTTGTAAAGACCAAATGGTTGCCGAGTTAAAATTCCTAAGATATACCAAACACAATAATGTTTAAAAGAGCTTACATAGTTAAATGACAAGATAGCAATTCAACCCTATTAAACCAAACAGAACTGGGATATTCTAATATCCTATGAGATTATTAGTTCTATTAGTTGAAAAATTATAAAGAATTATCAAACACGTTCTAACACAATGTATCAAGCATGTGTAATGATAAAAGTATCACAAGGGAATATTTCCCTAATGTGGTACAACATGTAGTGAGATCAATGAAATTCAATTAAGATAAAAGGGAAAACATACCTCTTGGGTGAACTAATCAGTGCTTAGATGCCTTCAACAATAATCACTTTGACTTCAGTTAAGTATATTGATAGTTATGTAGGCCCATTCTAAGCTGCAATATGAGAATGGAAGATTTTTGAAGGCCAGAGACAACACACAATTGTCCATTCCAAGAAACAACTAGAGATGTAGGTGTTATACGTTCCTATGGAACATAGTATAGTTATGCTATTTCATAGTACTTTATGATAATCATGCATATTAGGCACTTCTTTTATTCGTAATGCTAATTAGTTATATAACTTATTCAAATATGCTTTGTACATACCAATAAGAATGAGCGCTTAAAGAGTAGAATGAGAAAAATATTCTATAGTCAAGTGTAGGTATTGAATGAAGCAGGGTAATTTGAAACAAGATCACAACCTTTAAAGAGCTCAAAATCAGATACATTTATCATGACCTTTGAAGAGCTCAAAATCAGATACATTTAGCTAATCCAATTGTACTGTGAATGATGGGAACTTGTGTGGAACTTGGAAGAAATTACAATTAACAATTTTGCCGGGTTTTCTTAATGTAACGGCTTTTAAGTTGTTACGGTATACAGGACACAGATTTTCAAATTCTAAATTAAATACTGCAATATTAAACTATAGGACATAGAAGAAGGTTAACTGAAATACATAGTAGAAAATAGGAAACAAGAAGGAAGGGATACTCACCTAAAAATTTAGAACTTCAACCCAAGAATTTTCATAGTTTTCTTGTTCTTCAATTCTTTGCTTCTTCATAATAAACCATGAGTAATTCAATGTATTGTGTTTGCAAAAAATGCAAAAATCAGGGCAATTTAAGAAGTAAAAAATTACAAAGTAGAAATTTTGTAAAATCTAACTTATTGAGTAGGACTTCATGCTCAAGAAGGAGAGATTATTTATAAAGGATTCAACTATAATTAACAACCAAACAATAAGTATGAGTAAAAACTTATCGGAAGCTAGGTGAAATCTTTGGAATTTGGAAGATTTAGTAGGAACATGTTAGATCATTTTACAGAGACATGAGTTCTAAATGGGGAATTACATCTTAGTAGTTATTTTCTAGAAAACTTCTTGGTAAACAAGATTCTTTGTGCATGTTACATGTCTACAATCATTACTCAATGTTTTAATAAGAACTTTGATAGATTTGCCAGTTTTTGCTCTAGATAATGCAACATATAATTGCCCATGAGAAAACACTGGTTCAGGAAGATACAATCCAACATATTCTAAAGTTTGACCTTGTGCTTTATTGATCGTCATTGCGAAACATGGGCAGATAGGAAATTGCATTCTTTTAAATGGGAATGAACCTTTCTCCGCATCAAGCGGTATAAAGGGAATTCTAGGTAAGAAGATTCTTTTGCCTTTATGTTCACTTATAGCAATTTCTCCTCAATAACATTCCTTTCAAAGTTTTTACAAATTAGTCTCGTTTCATTAGAATGTCCTTCTATTGGATTAATATTTCACAGCAGTATTACTGGACAATTCTTTTTTAATATAAGTTCGTGAGGGGGTATACCATTAGGTGATAAACTATTAAAAAGTGTTCTTGAACAATTCCTTCTATTGCATTAAGGGGTTCATCAAAACTATAATATTTGTGACTATTTCCTGGAAACCTTTCAATCAAACTTTTATTTATGTAATCAACATGGTCATTTTTTTTAGCCAAAATTACTCAATTAATCATTTGGTCAATATCCTTTTCATATTCTTGCAAATTTGGAAAGACTTCATCTATTAAATTTTCAAGAGATACTTCATCATCTTCATATTGTATAACTATGGATGGCAAAAGTTTAATCATGTCACAAGAATGATGTTCTTCTATCCCATCACCAATTCGAAGTAAATATTGACAAAAGGATGGATCCAATATTGCTCTCATATTCTGTACTAATTTTAATTTTTTGAACAATGGCCATAGGTAAGATTTCACAAGAGTTGCACCAATGATCTCTTCTTTGCTTCCCTTCAGAACTACAGGTAGGATTTGGTGAAAATCACCTCCTAAAACAATTACTTTCCCACTGAAAGGTAAATTATTACCATTAACATCTTGTAACATTTTATCCAACGCCTCAACTGCTCGTCGGTCTACCATTAGAGCTTCATCCCAAATAATTAATCTAGCTTTCTTATATAATTCAGCTAGTGCAGATTGATTATTCACTGAACAAACACCATCAACATTAATTTCAAGCGGTATTTTAAATCTTGAATGAGCCATTCGACCTCCAGGTAACAAACCTGCAGCAACACCTGATGATGCTGTTGCCAAAGCAATTAAGTTTCTAGATCTAACGGTTGCTAATAATGCATGATAAAGAAAGGTTTTTCCAGTTCCACGTGGACCATCAACAAAAAATAGATCTCCTTCGCCGCTAAAAACTTTTCTTAAAATAGAATCATAAGCATCTCTTTGTTCAAGGTTAAGTTAGTTTCCAAAATGAAGATCATTTTCAGATATTGGTATATTTAGCATATAACATATGTATACGCTACAATGGGTCCAAACAAATGTACGCTACAAAGGGTCCAAACAAATGTCTCTTAAACAAATCATTCTTCAATTCCTCCAACTTGGCCTTAAAAACTCTAGCAACCAAATCAAGTCTATTTTGAACCTCATCACATGATTTCAATTCTCTCTTAATCTCTGGCCAATTAGGATTGCATGTCATTGTTAAAAATATATCTGGTTTTCCATATTTTTGTACCAAGGCCATTGCATCCATGTATCTTTTCTTCATATCTCTAGGGCCACCTGTGAAAGTTGATGGCAAGACAGTTCTACAAACATTTGATCCCCTAGTCTCACCTAATTCAATACTATGAACAATACCTTGGTAAA
The DNA here is from genome assembly GCA_963692815.1 of Nyctanthes arbor-tristis. Classification (NCBI taxonomy): domain Eukaryota; kingdom Viridiplantae; phylum Streptophyta; class Magnoliopsida; order Lamiales; family Oleaceae; genus Nyctanthes; species Nyctanthes arbor-tristis. The sequence goes on along the minus strand of CAVNYN010275792.1, from coordinate 5,450 downwards.
CCTCAGTGCGAATCGCTGCTTGATTCTTTCTGAAATAATATAATCTAGATGTCTCGAGTTTAACGTACATGTCAACAACAAATTGTTGTAAAAGACGACCAGCATGTAATAAAACAGATTTATCATTATTTCTCACATGTAATTTGTAGCAATAATATTCTTGGCATGAAACTACTTGTCTTTTTGGCTTTTTTCGCATAACTGCAAAACAAAGCAGGCAAAACAGAAAGCAATTAGTTGTGTATCAGTCGTATATTGCTTAATAATCTTAACTTTTTAAATAAATAAATAGAATGATTATGATAGATAATACCTTGTGCCTCATTATGTAGCAATTCTTCAACTGAACTAACAAAAGACCAATTTAATGAGTCGTCTTGTCTACAACCTCTTTCTTGCATTCTAATTTTTTCAATCCGTAGTGCCAACCAGTTTCACCAAATGGGAACAACAATGGGTATTGAAGAGCATCATAGCACCCAAAATAGTAATGAACTCTGTGCTTACTACCTTTTTTAGTGATAACTGATATATCACGAATTCCAATATTGGTTGATGGATCATCTTCAACCCATATAACAACAACTTGTTTTTCAGTTGGAGTGTTATACACTCGTTGATCCAATCCAGCATCACATTTAATTTCTACTATATGACTTGCTAGATTGGGAACATCACTTAAACTACGAAAAAGTTTTACGTAAGGATTAACTTACAAAATATCCATGATTTTCTGTAAAATGGAAACATTCAATTTATCAGAAATGTCTAGCTAGTTTTTTAAGATCATTCTCAAAGTCATAAAAATATAGTTGTAGATAAGTTGGGTTGTAATCGATAGGCATAAGTTTATTTAAATAATGATATATTTGGCCTAATACTTTAGAGGTATATATTCCCTTATTTCATTTGCATAATTCTTTCTCTTACTTGACACCAAATGAAGTAAATGCAAAATTACAATTGTATGTCCGTACGAATTGCTTAAATTCGGCAAATTCTGGGGTTAGAGAAGTAAACAAGTCAAACATTTCATTAGGTGCATCATTAATTTTCAATTTTACTGTTCCATTGGCACAACAAAAACCTTTGCTTTTTGTATGAAATTTTTTAGCATCACAAAATTGACATTCATGAGGTAAAGGCAAAACAAAGCTTTCAGCTGGAATATCAAAATAAAGTTGTGTGCTATCTGATCCAATGACCTCCATATTATGCAATGGGACAAAACGGGATTCTTGCAAATCGTAATGTTGTTGTATAGGTACTTCGAACAAATCACCATTGCATACGATTAAATTAACACATATATGTATAAACTAAATTGTAAGTGTATTAGACAAAATAATTTGGCCAAAAAGAAACATACTAAACAAATAGCTTACATTGTTCATCGTGGCCATGCTCAACTTCAATAGAGACATCACACAAGCTTATCAACTCTGCATTTGCTGCAAAGTCATGACAAAAAATGTAAAAGAAAGAAAGCACTCATGTAAAACAAAATAGTGACAACCTGTAATTTAAAAATAATAGCATGCAAATCCAAATTCTCTGTAGAAAGCCAATAATATCAAAATAAAACCTTGTGGCAATGTCAGGCTCAATAGAACTACCTGAGTTTTCTGCCATCACATTTTCAGTGCTCAAATAGTTGTTAGAGCTTGAATCTATGGCCCTTGGAATACTACACTCGCCTGGCATCCTTTTATGATTTTCTATTTCTTGTTGATGTCTATTATATAAATCTTTATTTTGAGCATACGACTCTCATCGGCGTTTATTTCGTTTATCCCTCTGTTCTTGCTCTCGCTCTTCTCTAGTTAGTTGAGACATTGTATCACTACCTACACAATGTCCACGTTATTACAAATGAGGAGGTAGGAAAAGCTACAAAATAACTAAGTTGGAAACAATGAGACGTAAATTTCGAAAAGTTAAAAAGGATAAAGTCAACGAAAGAGAGCAATCAAGTTTTTATAATCACTCAAAAACATAATTGCTATAACCCTTAAACATCAATGGCAGGCCTCCACACTAATTAACATTCAAAATTATCCTTAGCAACTAAGAAAATTAATTAGAAAATTACTCTTAAAATAAACACGCCATAGAAAGTAAATCATTTAACTAAATCTACTTCACACGCCAAATTCATAATTTAAAACCCAAAAAATTCCAAGAGAATGACATAGGACACAAACCTTTTCATATATGCACCAATGGAAAATCATTTTTACATTGAAACACTACAATTGTTGGCTAAAATAAATTATCTGAATCCAAATATAAAATGTCCGCTCTCTGAAACAGGAGATGGACAAAAAAGAGAGACAAAAAAAAGGTTGCTGCTAATGAGTTTCTTCAATATTAAGAGGTATTATCAGTCCCTGTAGATAGTGATTAAAAAGAAAAAAAAAAGAAAAGATTAAAAAGTTCAATGCGGTCATCGCACCGCACTCTGCTAAGGTGGCTCCGCCGCTGGACTTGTATAATTCATGAATAGAGATATTAAAATTAAAATCTTTCATAAATTGATAAAGGAGCCATAAATCAAATCTTGGTTGTAAGGCCTCAATAATATCACTAAAATCCAGAACCTATACAAAATTTGCCAAGAATCCCGGTTCTTCAAAGGACAAGAGATTGGTGCACGTAAATTATAATTTTAGAATTAACACCCTATATTTATCAAAACTTGCAATCTTGAGAATAAATGCATATTTCCTTTGAAATAATAATTAAATAACAAACACACTAACCGCCATTGCAAAGAGAAAGTACATTCATTAGAAAAATGACATAATAATCATATAAAGCTTCGGTCTTTAACTATTATTTCCATCATATATCATTTTTCTTTCTCCATTTCATCTTTTCAAGGTAATTTTGTAATTCTGGCAATGCAAATGTAACATTTTTCTAACTGGGTTATTTCCTAACATTTTGTCATTTTTCCAACATTTTTCTTTTAGTTATTTCCATCATATAACTGGGTTCTGTAATATTTTCAAGTTACAAGATTGCAGAACCCAGTTAGAAAAGATGAAACTTGAAACCTAAAAAGATTATAGTATAGACAAATTACCTTGATAAATGGTATGAATGGAGAGAAAAGCGATCCGCTAAAGAATCAGGTTATGGAGGCAAGCACCAAGCTGTCTACAAGTATAGATTTCAACGCACTGCTTCGTGATGGTTTTGGGTGGGTAACTGACTGTGAGCTTTATCAAAGGAAATAGCAGAAAGCAAAGGTTCATTTTCATGGGTACACTTTTGCCAAACTACGGCAGTGCCATATACGAGGTTCGGCTACCGCGAAGGTGGTCCGGTAGCTACAGGGAGACTGAAGTGGTTCTGGTACGGCTAGCAGCGAATGATTCTAGGGTATAGCTAAAGATTTGAGAGATCGGAAGAGCACACGTCGCTAAAAATTTGGATGAGGTTAAGAGTAATTGACACAACAATTTGCTGAAATTTTGGAACTTTTGGGTTTTGATTAGCAGGAGGGGATCTAAAATTTTCAGAATATAGAAAACAACGAAGAAACAAAATAGAGGAATTGGTATGCTGTTGCTGAACAATGAATGAGCGCTTGGTCTTAACGAAATGGACTGGGGACCCAAATTTATGGTGAAAAATGAATACACATTAGAAGGGTAAATTTGGGAAGGGAAAAATGTCATCCTATGGTACCCGATCTTCAAATGTTGTATCAAAATTGAATCTACAATGCAATTAACACAAGGCTCTTTTATATATTTTAGGAAACACCCAACTAATTAAGGATGAAATTCAGAAATGTTATCTCAACTAACTAGTGAAGGGGTACTCTCGTTGTCTTCTAAAAATTGCAATAATTAATTGATTTCCTGACAGCTTTGAAAAAATGTACCATATTTATATCTAGCTAGCTTGACACACAGCTTAGAAAAAAATGAGTGAAGTTCTAAACATGACGTATCAATTATTCATGGGAAATTGGGTGAAATATACCCCTAAAAAATGCCCAATTTGTGCTGGTGACCTTTGACTCAAAATTCACATTTAAAACTTAACTAAAAATAATAGAAATTGCTTACTTACAAATATATCCCCACAAAGAATTAAACCAATTTACCAACACGTCTTTCACCCGCAAATCAAATGTCATATTTTTCACAAAGCCCTAATAACAATTCAAATGGCTTTTTCTTCTTCCGTCGCACCAACTTGGAGTTCTTCTCTGACTAGCATGATGGTACATACATGATTCTCCTTTTATTGTTTTTGCGTTGTTGAAGCGATTTGCTTTGTAGCTATTCAAAATAGCATATGCATTCAAGCTGTATTGTCTAGTCGATTTATTTAATAGCAAATTTACATCGGTTCTTCGTTTGGTGTTGAAATAATTGTTTATATGTTTATTTATTTCCTGTTTTGAGTGCTTTACGAATATAGTGTTAGTGGAACTGGGAAAACTCTCGATTAAAGTAGCAAAACCGAGGAAGACTCTTGATTAAAGTAGCAAAACTGGGGAAGAGTGGACAGAATGATCTATTATGATAAAGGAGGCTTGAACAAGCATCGGTTCATGAAATATTTGATTATCCAGGTGTGAATTTGGCTCACACCCAGATGCCAGTTGATTTTTTCAGGAATACTTCGGTTTACATGTGGCAATGATACATGTTTCATTATTTCATATGTGTCACGAATGAACAGTCGTTCCATATGTGTCACGACTTAATAGTTGTTCCACTCTTATAACAGTCGGAGGTGTTTACTAACTATATGATTCTTTTGAATGAGATGAAATTGACATAATGAACCAAAAAAAAAAAAAAAAAGATTGGAGCAAATAAACACGAAATATTCGGTTATCCAGGTATAAATTTTGCTCGTGCTCAGATGCCCGTTGATTTTTTTTAAGGAATATTTTAGTTTACAGGTTGTAAAGATACATGTTACGTTATTTCATATGTATCACGACTGAACAGTCGTTCCGCTCCTATAACAGTCATAAGTGTTTGCTAAACATTTGATTCTTTTGAATGAGATGAAATTGACATAATGACAAAAAAATTCAAAGCAAATAAGCATGGAATATTTGGTTATTTAGACGTATGTTTTTCTACACGACGCTCTTCCGATCTGTTGATTTTTTCAGGAATATTTTGGTTAACAAGTCGTAACGACACACGTTTCGTTATTTCATATGTGTCATGACTAAACAGTCGTTCCGCTCCTATAATAATCAGAGGTGTTTAGCTAACCATCTAATTCTTTTGAATGTGATGAATTGACATAATGACAAAATAAAAATAAAAATCAGAGAAAATAAAACTTGGACATGTTAACATTCCCTCAAGACTGAGCAGTCGTTTTGCTCCATTAACTGCTCTTGATGTTTGCTAATAGTTAAGTCTTTTGAAAAAGGTTGGAACGATATATGTCTCATTATTTTGTAT
>CAVNYN010275791.1:0-11246 GCA_963692815.1 Nyctanthes arbor-tristis | reverse complement strand
TCTCGCCAGAAGGTTCGACAATGATAGGGTGGGGGGTTCAACGTGGTGGAGACTAGGGATGATTGCTTTGTGAGTTCCAAGGTGTTTTTTTGAAGACTTGTCCAGTTTCATTTGTTGCTAATACCGTATTTACCCTTGGGCCTAAAATTGGCGCGGAGTGTAATCTCATACTTAACGGCACTTTTGGACGGAAATCATCTACGGGGACGATTTGTGTGTATTTTTGAAAGGTTGAGGGCTATGGGGTGTCTTAAAAAAGGTTGGGGACGAAATCTGTTTCTAACTCAAAGGTTGGGGACGATTTGTGAAATTAACCCTTATGTAAAAGAAGAAAGCTATGTTGGCTTCAGATTACACATGCGATCGTCTCGCTTTTCCTGAGTTTTTTAGCGAAAACACATAAATCTCGGTTCAAACAATCAGATCAAGAACACCAAAGCAAGCTAAGTTCTCTAGCCTCGGCTACATATTTAGATCTGTATTTTTTTGGCGAGAAAAATTTTAGTCAGAATCTCCATGTCATTTTTTTAACGTTTTGACTTTTTTCTTGTTGTTTTTTCCTGATCTATGCTTTTTTTCACCGGAAATCGGTAGCTGACTCTGGTGATGTGATGGAGGCGTAAAACCATAAGCTGATCTAGGCGGCTTAATCCGAAGCCGTTTACTGTGAGCAATTTCTTCGCGGATCTTATTGTGGGATTCTGTACGCGCAAACCGAATAAAGATAAGTGATTTCAATTTTTTGGCTTTATGTTTTTTTAAAATTCTCGAGCATTGGGGGTCAAATGTTTTTATACAAAATAAATCTACTGTTATTTTGCTTGGCTTAGATCTGCTGTTATTTTGTACAAAATATATTTGAAAATATTTGTTAAGGTAATTTTTCTATAGTTGAATAAATGTATATACTATATATTAATTTTTTGAAATTAATTTAACACGTCTTATATATTATTTTTTTGAAATTAATCTACTTTACCCTATTGTTGTAATATTATTATTACATGCCTTAGATTATGGTTATTATTTAGAAAATAGCTGCCTTACACAGTGCTGTTATTGTACAAAAATTATTATATCAGATTTTTATTAGGGGAAAAATAAAATATGCAAATTTTTAATACGGTAAATTTACTCTATGTTAATTATTTTATTCATTGTATTATAAAGTTTGTAATTTGTATTAAACTTTCCTTAGTTTATGGTAAGCTATCTGTCCATTTTTGTATACTTTATGCCTTAGATATGGCTTATGCATTTTACGGAAAAATTAGATCTGCTTAATCTTTGCGGAAAAATAAAATCTGAAGATATTGTATACGGTTAATTTACTCTATTTTAATTATTTTATTCACTGTATTTTAACTTTGTAATTTTTTAAAGCTGTCTTAGCTTGTGATCGTTATTCTGTTAATTTTTGTTTAATTTATGCCTTCTATGCTGCTGTTATTTTATGGAAAAAAAATATATCTGGTTGTTTTTTTTAGGGGGAAACAAAATCGGACATTATTAGCGATTCTACTCTATTTTAATCATTTTATTGACTGTATTTTAGGTTTGTAGTTTTGTTTTTAAACATGACTTACCTGTTGGTACGCATTCTGTTAAATTCTTTAAATATATGTGTAATGTCAAAGTATAGTTCACATTCCACTATTGTTTTGACTGAAGCTGTTAGGTTATTATAATTGTTTTTTATAAGTGATTTATATGTTATTTTATCCCTCGTGCTCAAATGGCATTATTGTTCTTGATATGTCATTTCATTACAGCTAAGTATAAATTTTTTTTATTATATTATGGCAGTGAGTGCTTCATCGAATTCAGCCAGAAACGTATATACGGTGAAGGGATTACTGCTTGTAAAAGCTTATTGCCTCTATTATTAGTTATTTAGAGATATGTATATGCTAGTTTATCAAAGCACCAGAGCGAATAAATTATGTAACATAATTGTTTTCCTTTGCTTTTCTTTTTGTATGTTTTGACGCTCCGATCGACCATGGTGTAAAAAAAATGTATTATGTGTTATGATGTTATTTGTAATAGTAAAAAAATTGTTTCTCCTCAACATTATCGCAAGGTGCAGATTGCCTAGGAAAATGTAAGTTAATATTATTTATAGTTTACTTATAAATTTGTTTTGTCTTCGTATTGTACAATGGTCTGATCATTCTTTATTGTTTTATCCACAGAATAATTTTGGAGCTTGTGACAAAAAATAAAAATTGCAGTTCGGCCTGTCGAGCATAATCAGTAAGATTTGTAACTGTGCAAACTTCTATTTATTTATTTTTTTACACTATTCATATACATTGTGTATTGTCAATGAAAAAAGAAAACCTGATACCTTTAGATAAAATTTATGGCAGTTGTATATCAACAAACTAATTCTGCTTATAATAGTGTAAAACTATTGGAAATAAGCTTCATGAGTGCATGATATATAGGTCAAATCCTTTTCACAGTATTCCTTTACTGTATTGTAAATAACATGTTAATTAAGTTATACTCATTTAAAGTATTGTAAATAACATGTTAATTAGGTTAACATAATTATAGGTAGAAAGGGAAATCAAGGGTTATTTACCTGGTGATGCATAGGCAAAGACAACATTTCGCGTACTGTTACGTGTATTTTTAGTAAATACAATGTGAAACTTGTGTTGTGACGTACAAATTTATAGAAACACTTAAAAAACTGCCCTTCTTTGCTAATTAACATCAGAAATAAAATATGATCTTTTTAAAAATTGAAAAATACTATACCTTGAATGACCCTTGTCTGAGTTGGATTTGGTGAACTTCTATTATTTTCAACCATCAAGCCACAATGTGTAATAGGATTAGAGGACCTGTCCATACAATTGCCTAGTCTGTATTTCCCAGGTGTTAGCCAATGTGAAATATGGTACTGCCCGTGATACACCTTGCAAGAGAAATAAACAGAGAAATATGCTTATGCTATTAGTTTTATTGTATTAGCAAGCTGTATATTATGCTGAATGCCCAAAAAAAATTGCACAAATAGAAAAGTGTGAATAATTATCTACCATTTGTAATGTTGCTCAGAGGCACTGTTTGTTGACTGAAAATAGAATTTTGTGTTAAGGTACTAATTCCCTCATTGTTTTCATCTTCCAGAATGCTTGCAACGTCATTGAAGGTAAAGTTATCATTATCTTTTAGTCCATAGGTTTTTATCTTTCATCGAGCGAATGCTGCTCCGTGGAAAAGATTTGAAATCGTTGCCTAACAGCGACATTCTTAGATGTGTACCATTATGAAAATGAAACAAATGCAGCTTCTTTGCAAAAATAGAGTAGTAGAAACCTATAGACATGGTTGGAAACTTTTGCCTCTTAGGACCGCCATGATTCTCTTTACATTTCCCATTCTGTTTCTATTTGATAGTGACTGGTTGTATACTGAATGAATGGATCGTATGGTGTCTTTGCTCTGTGTGGGGTTTGTGATTTATTACAAACTTTATGGCCTTTGTTTGAATGGTGTATCCCAGTTGAGTTTAGGGATATAAGGGCTAGAGAGAATGTGGAACGTGGCTGAAATGTAAAATCAAAATCTTTTATCTGTATGTTACTTGAAGCCTGATATAATATCAGGCTGCTGTTATAGATGGCTCTGAGTTTTCATGCTTAACTAAGAGCCAATAGCCACAATGATTTATAATTTTATCTGTACTCGTGCATTTGGCAGAGGATAGCTGCCAAAGCATTGATTGCTTTTTTTATGATAAGTGTTATTTTAGAGTGTTTAATTTTCCCAAACTTGTGGTTGTTATGTGTTGTCTCACATTAAAGATAGGAATTTGTGTTTAATTTATTTATTTGGAACAGGGCTAAGGAAAATGTGAAAAGAATCAAGATTGGATGTGTCTTGCAAGGAATTCATAGATTGGGGACTAAAATGTGGGACAATGAAACCGGAAGGACTAAAAATAAATAGAGAAAAAATTGGAAGCAGGGCAAGCGCAGCGATTAGTAGCGCACATGCACTGCTATATACGAGAAATCATGAACAGAGGCAGAATAGTCAGGGCGGGTGCCCTGATCCCCTAGTGCGCCCGCCCTCCAAGTGGAAATTTGTGCAGAAGCAGCAGGCTGTCTAGGGCAGGCGCCCTACTGTCTGAGTACCCCCACCTGCCCCTATGCGCTAAGAATCCCTTTTTTATTGAGACTCTATTTCCGGGCCAAGTTTATACACGACTTCTGGGGTGTTTGGAGGGGTTTTTCAAGGGTTATAAAAGGGGGATAGATGGGAGAAAAACGGGACACATAAAAAAAAAGAGATAGAATTGCGAGAAACACAAGGAGTTTTTGGAAGATCAAAGAGAACAAACTTGTGATCGACGTGAGCATGCAAGGCTAAGGCCTCTTCTACCTAGTTCGAGGGGATGTTGAAGTCTAAAGATTTGTTTTTCTTTTAGCTCTTTTCTTAAACGTTATTTTTAGTATCGTTAATTGAGATTGTTGAGATATTCTATCATTTAAGTTTATGATGATTCGGTGATTTTCCTTCGAAAGGGCCCTTTGATTGATGTATCTATTTATCTATTGCTAGAATTAGATATTCAATACATAAATGTCGTTTCCCTGATTCGTTTGTAGCAACTAGCGATTTTAATTGCTAGGGATACCATAACCTAAGATTACAAGGCAAGCTTGCGATTTTTGTGTGTTAGTCTAACCTATTTTTCTTGTTCTACACATTGGCTTTGCATTAAATTCGGGGAACTTATTCTAAATTGTACAAGGTTAATAATCTAATTCAAGAGTTTATTTGGATTAGTTACAATTTAAGGTGAAATTCAAGTAATTGGATCATATCAATACCTAGGGTTGGGAATCTCAACTGCATGCTAGAAGTACGTTTTGAGAGCTTAGAAATTACTTATCTAAATTGAACTGAACCAAAAATTAGGTGTGTCTCCTCATTAATCTTCCTACTCAATTTATTAGTTGCATTATTACTTGTCATTTGATTTAGTTTTTATTAACAATTCAAACTCAAAACCTCCCCAATCTCTAGTTAATAGTTAGTTGCTTGATTTATCCACTGTTCCCTGTTGGTTCTACCCTTACTTCAATACTACAATTTTGTGTGAACCTGAGTAAGGAAATTAATTATTTTTGGCGCATTCGACAAGTGACCGCTTTAGCATGCAGATATCTGATTTCGTTTTTACAACTCATTTTTGAATTCCATTTTTGTAGTCAAATTTTATCTGATTTGTTAACATAAGTTATTTTTTGGAATTGAATTAGCATTACTTTTATAGACAGCTAAGGCATAATTCTAAGGTTTGTCCTTTGAAATTAAATTCTTTTAATGTTTTTAATTTTTGTAGAATTTTTTCTGAGATTTTAAATACTTATTTTATTCACTGAATATAACTGATTACTGAAGGACCCGATCGATTAAATGACCGAAGTTCATAATTTAAAATTTATTTATTTTTTTGTAATGTATTAGTGCATTGTTAAATGTTTGAGCTCATCTTCCGAGCTTTATAACATTAATCATTATTAATACATAAATCCAGAGCTTATTTAGCATTTTAGAACTCTATAAATCGATATAGGTGTAGAATAATCAATAGATTAAAAATTCGTTTAATTTACCTTATCTGTAAATTGCTTTTAACCTGCCTTAGCTTAGGGTAATATTTCTGATTTTTTTTAGAGTCAGTATAATGAAATAGCTAGTCGAGACACTCTTGTTTTTTGTTTTGACATTATGAGGTTTTTAAAACTCGATGAACTCTGTGCCTGATGTGGAGTAAAATATCGTACCATATATTTTGGCTGATATAGGTGTTGCGTAGCTAGATAAAAGGTTCATTTTATTGACGTTATCTGTAAGTTGCTTTTTAACTTGTCTTAGGTTTTGGTAACAACTACGTTTAAATTTTTTAATGTACAATGTAACACTAAGTTGAAACACTGATAATTTGAATTTCCACTAATCCCTGTTAACCCTCCAACACTCAACCATGAAAATTTTTGTTAAAACCTGGCTGATCAGGAGTTATTACATGACGGTCCTAATTTTGACAGTTAAAACACGCAAATAGGAAAACATAGACTGAAAACAACAGAAATACTGAAAACACACAAGTAGATAAGTTGCTATAGCCAGCGTAGTCCCTCATTCTTTCTCAATCTTTATCATAGTCTTGCGAAATTTGTTGGTGGATTGCTATATTGTGTCTGAACCATCTCATTCCAAATTATTAGTCTTTGTTTCATCGCACGACCTTTTCTGTGGTGTTTTGGCGGTAGACGTGACATCATCGTCGTTTATCGAGTCTTGCTAGATGAACATTTCTTGGCCTTGTGTCTCGTCGTCTGTTTCATCGAGTGAAACTATTTCGTGATCTGTTTTCTTCTTCCTCTTAACCAACTCTGCATCTTCGAAAACCCGCCTAACAACATAAATGTGGTCGCCTCCTTCAATATTTTTTTCTAAACATTTAGCTCAGGGAATAGTTTTCTGCCAATCAAATAGTACAGCTCATCTGGGGATGGGCTTTTCATCATGCCTTTTCCCTTAAAGCTCTTATCTGTTTCTCATTTGGCTTGTTCCTAAAAAAAAGTTCGAGAGTGATTGGTTAAATAAAATATCATGAACCTGCTAAGTTATAGTGGATTCGAATTCAAAGAGTAGTTTAAAAAGTTTTACTCTTGCTAGCCTCTGAGTTATGTCTTTTGCAGACTGTCCAATCAGCTCGTAACAGTTGTTGTCCCATAACAGTAACTCTATTGAGTCTGTCCCGTCACAAACCTCAATGTGTAGTTTGAAACTAATTTCTCTCTGGTCGCCGTTGCATTTGTCGCTTATGAAACCGGCACCAGATTTAGAAATTTTCTTGAAGCACTTTAGGCAGCTGGAAAAGCTCCACCCGTTCTCCTCTTTTATTGAGGAAATGGTTACGATAGCCCATGCAAATTGTTCCTGTGAATTGTAGTTCATTAGTAATTTTTGACAAATTGTTTGCATAGTGTAGGTGGCTTTTATGACAATTATGACAACTGTTCAAAATCAACTTAGGCAGTGTCTGGATTTGATCGAGGGTTGGGATGTCATCTATGATGCTCTCAATCTCTTCTTTTAAATTTCTTATTAACATTGAAATTGAAGACGATTGGCTTACTTGGTATGAAACCTCCAAATCATTGTTAGGCATACTGTAGAAAGAATATATAACTTTTGTTACTGTGAAAAAAGGGCAACTTTTTTTAGGAAAATACAGATGATTCAAGTTTGAGTGGTGTTGAGACCTTGCTGAAAATTTTCCTATTTCTCCGTGTTGCGTAAAATATGTTGGCGAGTCCCTCGCCTAGGGGTTTTTGCATAGGACCAGAACATTGTTAGTTTGTATAGAACTATAGTATAATATTTATTTTCGGTTTTGCCATACCCTTATATTTATTACTCCTGCATAGTTGTAGCAATACAATTAGTGGCCTCTTTCCAGTAGCTTGTAGGTGGCCATGCATTTCTATAGCGTAGTTTTCGCACAATGTGCATGGAATTCGTACACTCCTGTCATGTCATGTAAACAGGTTATAAAATTTGAACCACACTGCTGGCGTTATGAACTGTAAATTATTACCTTTGATTCTCCAGTTGCATTTCCAGCTGTTGTGCTCCGCTCTTTGTAGTGTACATTCGTGGTTTATCGTTGTTGTCTGCAACAACGTGACCCAAAAATCAAAGCAGATTTGTTATTTCTGGATTGGAAAAGATCAAGCATGCATTTTAACTTAGCGACCCCTTACTTACCGAATAAAGGGTTTCTGTCAGAGTGTTTTTAGTCTCTGATCTCTTCTAGCTGCTTAAGATGGTAGATGTTTCTACAGAATTCTTAGGCTGCTAAGCGGTAGAGACTGTTATTTTCTTGGACTGAAACCTTTTTTATCACGTAAAAGTTAACCTGTTCAATAATTGCGTCCAACTTTTCTATCACTTTGCCCTTAACAGTTCCTTGCACTCAATCTCCCTGCAACGATATTATTAACTGGGTAATCAGAAAAAAAAAAAAACTATATGTAGTTTTGAATGGAAAAATAAATTTTGCTTTTCTCACGGCTTTATTGATTAAGAGGAAGTCCAAGCTTGGACCGAGTCGGTCCCCTTCTGGTACTCTCCATTTCCGGCCGCCCATTAGCTTCAACCGCCAGTCAAAACAATTTCTGTTAACGTCTTTCAGGAGGGTTATGGTTGTCGGCATTTTGTTTAGGTAGCTCTAGACAGTATTTTCAGTAAAATCTTTGATTTGTGATTTGGACTGCTGTTACGAAATTGGTGTTGCAATTGTGTTTAAATAGACTTTAAATCTTCGAAATTAATATTTTCTCTGATCAAGGCTTCTCGAAATACTTGTACAACCGTCTAATGATTATGCTATAGCTGCTTAATGTTCTTTGGATAGCAGTTAAATAAGTGATGTCTTATCTCACCATTAATGCCTTTGTTGCCTTGCTTATTTCCACCCTAATATAAAAAATACCTCAAATGGTTATAGCTTAATAGATTAGCTTACTCTCTTCTTTAGAGTGGCAAATTTAATGGACAATGGTATCTTTGTTTTCTTCAAACTGGAGCACGATTTTTTATATTATTTTTCTTTTTCTATGTTTCGATCGAATTTTGTCCAAAGGAGATCTATGCAACTATGTTACTAATAATTTGTGCAGGGTAGCCTTGCAATAGGCAGTGGTAATCAAAAATACGATGACAAGAGAGTTGTAATTGCTCTCATTATTGGATTGGTAGTGTGGGCATCACTATTAATGTATTGTGCAACAAGATACAATTTGTTTTCAACTTATTCTGTGACTTTGCATTGTTTGGTTGGTGTCGTTTTCACATAATCTTTTTATTATAGAGTTTATTTAAGAAAGTATAATGACTTTATTTGTTTTTTTTTTATTTTAGCATAAATGATTCACTAACCATGTTATGCTAAATAATAATGATATCATAATTACTTAACAAATAACTTTTCTTCTTCAAGGTAAAAAATTTAGTCCAGTAGCATTCGAGTGGGTTATCTACCAGGGGCGGTGCCAACATGAATGCTACTGGACTAGCCCTAACTAGACCAAGTCGGACTAATTTTTTCCCCGACGCTCTTCCGATCTAGAATTTTTTTTTTCTTTTCTTTAAGGGCTAGGCCCAATTACCACCAGGGGAGACCTCCCCTGGTTTTGCCCCTGTTTCCTACACTCACAATAGAGTTCAATTCCCTTTCCCCCTCAATCGCCTTATAATAGTTGAAAAAAAAGAAAGGTCGACAACATTGTCTTATTTGGTTTTTTTGCCCGGCTTCCTACCATCATCTTTATCGCTATTCAGTTTTTTAATCATAAATTTTCTATCTCGAAATGTAACTTTGAATATTTTTTGTACACGTCCTACTTGGTGGATGGTCCCATCCACTTGAAATATCATCGTTTCAACACTTTCTCAAAGGGAAAAAAAAAAAAGTCATCGGAATTTCTTAATAATTCCAACATTTTAAAGAACTCATTTATGCGCACGTTTAGACACATCTAAACTTGAAATATTTACATTTTATCTTATGCTTATGACGTATTAACCACAGTTTTAATGTGCATTGCTTAACATACAGATATACGTATGCTCTCAATTCTTACCTTCACATGTTTGTACCTCTTTAGAACATTGATTACACAAAAAGGTCCGACGTGAAGAAAGAAAAGATGGTGGGTGTGAGCCAATTGATTGTTAAGAAGACAATTTGTTGGTACAAGCACGTGGGGGCCGGCCTCGTGCTCAAATTATTTGGGTTCTAGCAATTATCCCAATTTTCTATCCAAACAATGATAACATCTCAAATTTAAATATATATATATATATATATGTATGTTTGTCATAAATTTTCTATAGAAACAAATCAGGCTCTGAGTTTATAGCGTGATTACCAATTATAAAGGGTTATATATATTTTAAAATACACGTGGCCTCCTGCAATTGGCTGTCGGGCTCCAAACTCGGAGTTCGATCTGTTTTTATAGCGGACTGATGTTTGTTAACCAGTTCGTTGATAAATTTAAAATTTAAATTTTTTTTATAGGTGTTTCATCTAATTTAATATGTGGAGTTAATAATTAAAATGATTAATTGTTTGTTGCCATATATCTAAAATTAGAATTTAAATTAATTGATTTTTAAGTGGTAGCCAAATGCGTAAATACATGATGTGTTTGATTGCTAAAAGTTTCCACAGAAAATGAGGTTTTCTACACGAGTCTCTATTTTTGCGGTGTTTGATTACCATTTTTTCCATGAAAATTTTTTTTTATCTTTTGATCACGTGACCACATTTCCTTTGGAAATGAGGAAAATATTTTTCTATAGGGGTGTACATTTTTTGTTTTCCAATCAAACAAGTTACAATTTATTTTCTATAAAATTTAATTACCAATAAGTCAATTGATAGGAAAATATTTTCTTTCCAAGTAAATTCTATAAATGTAATCAAATACACTAAAATTCAAATCTGAATTGCAATAATTGTTTGCATGGGAATTTGAAACCAATTATAATTGGAAATCAAATATTTTTCTAAACAACGCAAATAATCAAGATAAATTCACTCAATCACACTTGATGGGATCTTGGGTTTCATACATTGTATTACTTTTAAGTCACATTACCATTCAATGATTATTTTCGTTTTTCTTTTCCTTTTTTTATTTTTTTTTTTGTTTTGAAAGGGAAATTTAATTCACCTCAAATACTCATCACAACGGAGGAATAATGAGGTATACAATCTGTCTAAAAAATATTAGAAGAAATAATTTGATCAAGCATTAATGACGCATGACATGTTGTGTGACACCATACAAATGTGTGACGGGGTAAAATCAAATTTCATATCATTGTGTAACTGTTGAATCTAGGGTTGGGTATCCGATCCGGAAAACCGTCAAAACCGACTCAACTGACCCGAAATGAGTCGAGTCAAGTCGGGTTGCTACAGTAAACGGGTCGGATGAGGTTGGAAAACAAGTACTGGTCGAGTCCGTGCCGGGTTGACTCGGCGCTACCCGGGTGAACCCGACCGAGTCAACCCGAGTCGGGTTCAACCCGATTTTTTTATTTTTTTAAATAAAATCTTGGTAGCCTAATTGAAATTTTGAACATTTCATTTGACAATTTAAGTAAAAAGGATAAAAAACTAATATATACATTTA
>CAVNYN010275789.1:0-24000 GCA_963692815.1 Nyctanthes arbor-tristis | reverse complement strand
TGCTGGGATGTCCCCAACGTGGTCGGTTGGAATACAATCCCATGTTCCGATAGGTATTTCTTGAATTCACCTGATAAGTATTCACTTCCTCAATCTGATCGAAGGGTTTTAATACTTTTACGTAATTGTTTCTCGACCTCAGCCCAAAACTCCTTGAATATTTCAAACAACTCAGACTTTTGAGTCATTAAGTATATATGGCCATATCTTGAGCAATCATTCGTGAAAGTCACGGAACACTCATGACTATTTCGTGTTGGTGTGTTCAAACGACCAAAAACATTGAAATGGACTAATTCCAAGACCTCACTGGCCGTATGACCCTTTGCAGAAAAATGTCTCTTGGTCATCTTACCTAAACAAGATTCATAGGTTGGCATAGAACCATCCTCTAAAACAGTTAAAGGTCCGTCCTTGGCCAACCTTCCAATCCGGTTCAGGTTGATGTGTCCAAGTCTAAGATGCCATAGATGAGTCTCATTAGTTGAAGAAATACTTCGTTTTTTAGCAACAGCTGCATAATGTTCTATGGTAGCAGGCTCTAACATATAAAGACCATTGTTCAAATATCCAGCACAAATATGAGTTTTATTCATTCCGATAAAAACGCTTTAGGCATAGAATCTACTGAATAACCTTGCTTATATAAATGTGAAACTGAAATCCAATTTCTTTTTATTTGTGGGATAAAATAACAGTCTTTCAAAATTAAAGTCCTGCCACTACCAAAATTAAAACAAACTGTTCATACTGCTAATGCTGATGCAATTTGTCTAGTGTCCACGGTGATGGTTAATTCACCTTCGCTGAGTCTTCTTGTTTCCATTAGATCCTGCATATGAATACAAATATAGTTAGTGGCTCCAGAATCTACTACCCAATATTTGGTAGAGTCAACCACTACACAAGTCTCAGCAAAGAAAGACTCACCTCTACGTGCCTTTTTAGGCTTAGTACAGTCATTCTTCCAGTGTCCCTTGTCGCCACAGTTGAAACACTTACTCTTAGGTTGTTTCTCTGTGCCGAAAGAAGTCTCTAATCCAATGGAACGCTTCCTCTTCTTGCCCTTGGGTTTAGCCTTTGACACGCCCCACCCCTAATACCTCTAACTTACTTGAAGTGAGACGTGCGCCGACGATAAATTCTAACTAAAAGCTAGAATTTACCGTCAAGACTCGTGAATATTCTAATTATTCTAGAAAAATTTTGGCAATATTTTCCCTATTTCAATAACAAAACCAACATGTATAACTTCCAACACCAACACAATCTAATAATTTCTCATTATAGGTAACTCCACCTTAGAAATAGAAAAATATACTAAACCGAATATAATTCACATGCGAACACCCAATAGAAACTAATAAGTTTAACCATATCAAAGCCTATAATTCATAATATTAACAAACCTATAACCATTTCTACATGGTGGCTCCAATCCTTGAAATAGCAGGCTTAGCCATAATGCATTGTCCAAACTCCAATTGCTATCTGGTAGGAAAATCATTTGGAAAACATGTGAGCTAATAAGCCCAATGAGTGAGTTTTATAAATAAACATGCTTTTTAGATAATCAAAATATACTTTTTGCAAAATGTCGAAATAAAATGTATAAATCATTTTTGAAGTTTCAAAATTCTTAAATATAAATCAAATATCGTCATCAATTTGAATTCTTCTCACATCAACACATTTATTCATCTTACATCCAAAACATTTATAGAATTATTAATATGCTAGAAAACATCATGAAAATCGTCTCATTCTGACAATCATTATAAAATCCACCCCAAAGAGTATCCATAATCTCATGACATCATGTGACCATGTTCATTTTATGTTTTACGCACGTCGACACTAACTTGGTCCATATGTACTTTATGACCCCTTCGCCCTAGGCAGCACAACAACTAACTTGAGCCATGGCTAGCACATAGGCCCCTTCGCCTGGCAGTGTTCATTTGGTTAGCTTGAGCCATAGGCTCCTTTGCCCATATGCGGTTTATTATTTTGTCAGCTTGAGCCATACAAGACCCATTCGCGCGTTGGCGGCATAGTCATAATATTGGATACAAACTTGGGGTTTTCATGCATCATAAATCATGTTTCATATCAAACATTTCTTTTAAAATCGTAAAGCATCATTTCATATAACATCCATGTGAACTTTTCTAAAGAAAATATCAACTTTTGTGAACTTCTATAGAAATTCATGATTATCATAAAACATTGCAATTTCGTAAAATCAAAGCATAATATATTTTCACTTGGAAATAAATAAGGGAAAAAGTGCCACTCACCGGCTAAATAACAATATAGCTCCTTTCGTGTTTCATTTCTTTTTAGTCTTTATCATTTCTTGTAGCATCATAAAAAAGTTCTACTTAATATCTAATTCCTTTCTATTTCACAATTCACACATATAACTAAATTCTCTTACTTATCTTTTCCTATAATATCTCGTTGTCCAATTCATTTCTATTTTCTATAACTTTCAAATCATTCCATTCATTCATTTCCCACATTTTCCATTCACTTGTTCTACATCCTAACTTACTTAGTTGTTTACAATATAATTCATTAATTCGCTATATTAACACATTCACTCTTTGAGTCATATCTCAATTCTTTCCTTAAAATCCATGACAATTCCATATTTTCTTTAACTAAATAAAGCCTCTTGATGCCAATTATTCTTTCAATTACCATATGATCACATCTTTAAAATATTAACAACATTTAATACGTCTAATCTCAACAGTAGTTATTGTCCGTTATATCATCATTCCAAATAATGTATAAGATATATCTAATACTTTACGATAGCTCAATAAATTCTCATTTTCACTTAAAAGTGGAAATTGAATCCATATCTTGCCAAGTCCCCTTCTTTAAGTCACTAATTATAATAGTTTATTCCTACCTTTGTAAACTAATTTCTAACAATTGCTTTAATATTCGCATCTTTCTAACATGTGCTATGGATAAAAAGAGCTAAATATGCTTAATTAATTTCTCTTAGGTTACAAGTCTTATATTTCTTTACATTTCTTTTCTCAGTCTCACTTGTTTTTCTTTGTAACATATAACTAAAGTTCATCAATATGACATTTTCTTTGGATTACCAATTCTCTATTTCATTAATTTCTCAAAACTTCTTCATTTTTCAATTTGACATACAGTTATCCTTTTTTATATAATTTTTTCTAGACTCTATTACATCTTAAAAATTGTAGCAATATCATATATTAAAATCTTAAATATCTACAAAAATAATAACACTAACCCTTCACCCTTAAACATGAATTCTTAAGCCTTTAATAAATTTTTTTACACTTGTTTTTAAACTTTAAGTCATTCATTACTTTAATTGAGTCTCAACTTCACCAAATTTATTCATTACCACAACACCACTCCCTGCACCCTTAACAAAACTTATGTAAAATTTTCAAATTATTTCCTCCATATAAAATTCCATCTTTATAATAGCTAACCATAAATTCTTATACTAATATCATAAACCTCAATTTCATAACCAACTAATGATTTCATGCCATTAAAACAAGTACTAACCAAAATTACAACGTAGTATTACATATTCATAAAAATTTCATAAACCCCAATAAAATTTACATTCCTAAACTTATATAAATTCAAGGCTTAAGGGTCAATAACACTTACTTGATTGATCTTTGCTCTCCTCCTTCTTCCCAAAATTCTTCCAATTTTCATTTATTTATTTATTATTATTTTTTTCTCCTTTTGCGCCCAGCAACCGTGGTTCTCTGTTTCTTTTTTTCTTCCTTTCCTTGTTGCTTTGTTTGTTTTGTTTTTATACACTTTTATATATAATATATAAATATCAAATGGCCAACTTAGTAACCGACTTTGACTTGTTTCCCCTTTCTTTTTGCAAGAACTTGGCAGAAGCTTCGATTTCTTTGCTTTCTCCTTCTTTGATTTTTATTTTCTTCAACTACAACTTTTATTCTTGTTTATTTGGTCACTAGCTTCTAGTTGCTATTTAAGTTAGTCCAACACAACTACATAATATTACTTTCTTAAAAATATAGGAATCTTTTTAATACGTTGCGACTTGTAACTAATTCGACTTATCTTCGTCCTCCTGCCATTTAATTTATTTCCTACATTATCCTTTACGACATCAAATAAGGTATGGAGATACAAAACATGGATGTTACGTAGCCTTGGGCTTAGAGGGTCCATTGGTAGCAAAATATGTTTGACCGCCCTTATCCTTCAGAGCCAGTTCCACGCGATGAAGTTGATTCATCAACTCACTCAACGTCATGTCAAGCCCGTGCATATGGTAATCCACTTTAAACTGTGAGAACAGCTCAGGTAGTGACTTTAGCACCAAGTCTTGTTGAGTTTCCTTGTCGATTTGAGCCCCCAGAACTTCTGCCTTGTTCAAGAGCACAATCATGGTCATCATGTGCTCATTTACCCGCGTCCGGGGTTTCATGCATATGTATTGAAGAGCGCATATCGCCTCAAAACGATCTTTTCTGTCTTTTTTCTCAAACATCTTATGAAGGCTTTCCATTATGGCATAAGCAAAGCCCAAATGGTCGTGTTTCTATTGTAATACATTACTCACAGATGCCTTAATGTAGTAGCATGCCAATTTGTCAGTTTTAATCCACTTATCATAATTATCCTTTTGGGTTTTAGTAGACATATCATCAGGTTTTTCATAGCATTCCTGTTCGAGTACATACTTGGCATTGACAGCATTTAATATGATCATGAGGTTGCGTTTCCAATCATGATAGTTATCACTGGTAAGTACGTTTTTGTTCAGTATAATAGAGAGTGGATTGAGAGACATTTTGTATGACTGAAAATAAGTAAACAAGCAAATTAATAAAGCAGTAACTATAGTTCAGTGCATGATACATGACTGCATGTGTAGTACCCATTAAACTACAATAAGCACAACGATGACTTAATTCCAATGATCATCTACCCACACTTTAGGCATGGTCACAGTGACCTATTGATTAAGCTAGGTTTTACACCCATTCAGTTTTTCCCGTTAATCTGACACTAAGTGTCTTAACCAAAAGCTCACATTGTTCTCTTTGGTCACCAGCTTTAAGGATTAGAGCCTCTCTAGGAGGTTAATTAGCAAAGTGATTTAAGTGTATAACCTTTGTCCAGTTCACAAATACTTAGATTTATGAAATACGCCATCTCTGGGATGATCAAAATTTTAAAATCTTATTTGTACAAATCCTTTGGTAAGGAATCTGATACTAAGATTAAGAACATAAAGTCCTCCTTTAGAGAGTCCGTCAACAAGGCCGTCATGAGACTTAATGTTCTATTCTTTAAAACGAATTGACAAAATGAGACTGTGGGTTCTTAAACCCTCTCATACTTAATATTTTTAACAGTAATGGGTTCTAATAATTTTTTAAATAATTACCAACCATTTAATTAATCAAATTAACTAAACAATCTAATTATTTATGGATTCCTTCTCTAATCAAATAAATTTAATAAAGGTTAACCAATGTATGAACATATAGAATCCCTAGAGTGATGCTAATAATTCAAATCAATATGAATTATGCATGACAATCATTCAAACATGGCATTCAAAGCAATAACAATAATAAAGCTAATAAAGACAATTATTTGTGGCCATAAGACAAAACAAAGATTAAATTACATCCTTGGGTTCAAGCCCAAAATAATTTAATTCATTTGTCTTCAGTCCGGTCCATGGTTCAGATGGGCCCCAATGTACTAGATCAATAATCAAGCCTAAATATAGTCCTTGATCCAAGCCAAAATGAATTAGGGCCTGAACTAAACCTTAATTCACAATTGACAAAAAGAGCACTAAAATGATAGGAAATCAAAGCCCTAGCTCCATTTTCATCAACCGTCGCTAATACCGGAATCCAGCGACCCCAGCTGCGCGGGTGAGCCTCAATCGCTGCTACTCCGTCACTGTAGTAGCCTAAAGGCTGCTGCTTCGTGCAGCCGTGGCTCGCGCCACTACAGCGCTATTGCTTCGCGCGGCCGGGGCCATGCAGCAGTAGTAGCGGTCTAGCCACGCTGATCGCCGGTGCGTAATCTGCAGTCCACACCGGCCACATGCATCGCAGTAGCCATGGCTGCTGCCATGTGTGGCCGGTTCTGGCTGCCATACCTTTCTCTAGTTTCAGTTTCTGATTATCTCCTTTATCATCCATCCTATCTCAATTCTCATTCCAATATTTAATATACGCAATAATCATACAAGAAATACATTGCAAATCCTATACCTAATTATTAGGGTTTACAATTGATCTATTTGAAAAAACATAAAATGAATATAAGAACGATTAATTGCCTAAAAAGAGTGTAGGGGAATATACCTTTGATCAACAATTAATCTCATGAACAATCTAGTAAGAACTGCTTGCTCCTGACCCTTGAATCTTCTCCGGAATGCTTCCAAGTCTTGGATTGCACCGGCGAATGGGCACTGCTAGGAATTCTCCAAAACCAGACACAAAAGCCGAACTGTAGAGAATTAATTCTCTACAAGAATATTGTAGGGGGCACGGCTCTTCCCGGAGATGAAAAATAAGATCGCCCACTCCCCTATTTATAGGGAAAAATCCAAGGCTCTTTTGTGTCTTGCAAGATAGGAGAGTTCTCTTCCTAGTAGGTTTGTGCAAACCCTAAAATTACTTTTCAAGCCACTCTTTGACTTTCTAGAAGCTTCCAGATAGATCCAACTGGATTTATATAATTAGGCTCCCAATAGTTAAACCAGTCAAACTGATTCAAACTGTCATATTTAATTATTAATAATTTATACACTCCACCAAAGACGAATTATTGCAACTCCTAATTATATAAATAATCACAGGAACTAAAATAATTAATTCCACAATTAATTATCCTCTTGACTTATCAATCTAACAGTTGGTCTTCATCTTATAATCCGATAATTAATTAGGCATGCACCTGACCATATCACCTAATTAATTATACGCTTCACTTAACTCTTAATTATCACTGTTATGATTTCTATTTAACATAGTCTACTAAATATTAATGTTAGATTCCTAAATTGTACTTGCAGGTGATTAGTTTAAGCAGATCAATTAACTTTTTTATTCAAGAGCAACGGATTCCTCTCACAGCACGCATTCGATTATTTCACTCTCTTCCGGTTCCCAACATGCAAAGTATATTCTCCAAATATTTATTCAGTCTCATCCATAGCATATCTAAGTCCCTTAAGATTGCTCCATAACAGAATCTATCCCAGACAGATTCAGACTAGCTGTGTGCACACAGTCATGCTGTGGAATTAAATTCGTACAATGGTCATGTCCAATATACTTATTTCGAAGAGATCAATGTCATCACTCACGACCTCTACCAATCGCGACGATGAAGATAAATCACCTACTTTATTAAGTTAGAGTGATAGACAAATGAACCTAAATAGAGTAAAGTACTAACCTTTATTCTTGGTTCAAGATTAATATTTTTGGTTGAAATATCAAGTGCATCTTTTGTACTTCGAAAGTACTCATTCAATATTTTCTCAAAGCAAACAATAGCACTTCATTACCTCTTTTAATTAACAAGTTTGCAAACAATAAACATCACATTTATTCAATAAATAATTAGTTGTTTATTTACAATTCAGTCAACTACACTTTATTAGGCATAAATCCCAACAAGTCGAGTACAACTGATCAAGAACTAGTGGGCTTCGAAAGACATCAGCATGGGCGTCTTGGCAAAGTTTTTGAATTGGCGAAAGAAAGTCCACAACAAAGTGTTGCCACAGAAGAAAAAAAATTTGCGATGCAAAGGTACATCACAACCGCAGTTTCCTCAAAACGAATGTCAAGGAGAATAATATAGAAATGTAAGGCAGAGGTCCTCGCATGGGCTTGAATTCTCCCAGGATCAATAAGAGGTTTGATCAAAACATTATGCATTGAACTTCCAAGTGAGAGATTAGAATTCAGCTCCAATGACATGTAAATGTGGATGCAATTCCATGGAAGTTTAGAGCTCAAATGGTTTGAAATGGACATGTGGGAATAAGGTAAAAGAGAAATTGGGTGTTGTTTCTTGGGACAGTAAGGGCGTGAATGCGTAATTTTTCTAAGGGTCAGGGAGTTGCAAAGGCATTTATCATCTTTAAATTTGTTGACAGATAGTGTGCTAAACATGGGACTTAATAAGCTAGCGTTTCAGTATTTAAAAAAAAAAAAAAACCATTGTCATTCCTACAACTTGAGACATCAAACATTTTATTTTTCTCTGTGACTATATCGTGATGGAATTTTGTAAACTATGAAACGTTAGGTAAACCATAATTATTATATACTAAAGAAGTAACCTGATAACGACTCAATTTAAAAGCATATAAAAATAATTAAAAATTAATACATCAGTTAAAAAGGAAATAGTCTAATCTATATTAAGAAATCCTTCATATATAGATATATATATATATATTAAAAAAATTGAATTAAAAAATTAAAAAACTAAGAATATAGATAAATCAATCAAAATATCTAAAAAGATAAATAATCATCCAACATAAGATAAGATTATATCTAACATATAATTTACCGCAGAGTTTATCTAATTGTAAGCAATTGTGGTACAAAGGTACCACAATCTAATTCCCAATTTTTATAATTATTATCATAAATTTAACTTAATTATAATTAATCATTTTAATTGTTTGCTTAACTTTAATTTGGTTAAATTTATTCTTTTAGCTGAGTTACATTCAATCGTTTAGAATTTTAGTTGTAAAATCAAGAAATTTTTTTTTGTCCATTTAATTACTCCCTCCGTCCCAAATATATAGTTCACTATTCTTTTTTAAGATATCCCCAGATATGTAGTCCTCTTTCTTTATTAATTAATTAATGAGTCTAATTTGTGCTATTTTAAAATTTTGTTCAGTTTTAATGGTTAGAACTATCAATTTTAAATTATATTTATTAAATAAGGGTAAACTAGGAATATAGGTTGCAAAATGTATTTTTTCAGTACAATTCTTAATCCCCGCTGAAAAAACAAAGTGAATTATATATTTGGAGCGAAGAGAGTATTTGATTAATCTTTATATACTTAAAAGCGACACAGTTTCCCTTTTCTATTTTCCCGTTCAAAATCACTTTATAAATCCGTATTTGCTCCTTGGTCATTGGTTTACCTCCTAATCTTAGTCCTTGATTAATTTTTTTATCTTTTTATTTTTTTCAAAAATTATATAGAGTTAATTTAACATATGAAGAGATAAACAATAAATCATGAATTGAAAATCTTTAGGTTTCTATACACATATACCTCTATCAAAGGTAACTTTTAATTGCTATAGAATTTGAACACTAAGTCAAAGAATCAACCTTACTGGAATAGATTTCTCATTTTCATCCAATTGTTTAATGATAATTGTAAGGAAAATTCTATTTAAACAAAAGAAGGGACAAAAAAGGTGACAAAATGGACAAGTATCATAAGTAATTAGTGTTGATGTAAAAGTAATGTGATGTGCTAAAAAAATATTATGTCATGTGTCAGTCTTGTTAGAATTTTTGTATGTATCTTTGTTCAAATAGCACAATTCTAATTATAATGATAATTGCTAACTAACCCAAATAGTGACATTTTTCCTCTGTTTGCTCTAACTATTGCTCACGGCTTAATCATAAAACCATAAATTACGCAACTAACGTTACTTTTAGTCATTTTCAGTCGAAATTTTAGTCATTTTCTCAAGACAAAAAATTCAGCCAAATATTTATTTTGTTTCTTCAAGGTACTAAAATCTATAGATCGGAAGAGCACATCTATATATATATATATCTTAAAGTGGGATAGTCCATTTTTAGATTTGGCCGAGAAAATTTCACTTGTCAAATGTAGAATTTCTTTTCTTTCTTTCTTTCTTTTTTTTTAAGTTTGTGTTTTTTGAGCAACAGAAGATTGCATCTAAGACATTGGGACCAACAGAGTATTAATTGAGACCTTAAAACCGTTTTTCATTTGCAAGACACACCTTCACGCATGCCTTGGAAATTCAACTATTAACTATTAATGTTGCCTTGCAGCCTCATTTCTATTTTTTTTTACTTTTTTATTATTTTCTTTTATTTTATTTTTTGAAAGAAAGCTTTTTTTAATTTATTATTACTTATGTTCCACCAAGTCTTATGGTTAATTTCCTTTTTGAATTTAAAATTATTTTTTTAAAACAACGCTTTCTATCTTTGTATCCTATGCTTTGAAAACTAAGGAAAATCTCCCTTATTAATTATTCTGGAACTAATTTGTATTCAAGATATAGTCAATCAGTTTTAAAAATAGCATTAAATGATTCATATTTTAAATAAATTAGCATATCTATGTATATCATAATTACATAATGCCATCTTCACCATATAATGTATCATAAATAAAGTTGCATTTGTTAATTACTTTTTTGGCGTTAATATTTATATATATTGACTTTTCTATAACATGCTATTTTTCAAAGAATTATTACTCCCCGTCCCATAAGAAGGGCCTCAGTTTCATTTTTTTGTCCGAAACTATTGTCCACCTTAGTTAGTTAGTTAGTTTTTCTAATTTTCTTATGTGCCTCTATTTAATATGTATTGAGATTAATAAATAAGAACTAATAAAGTTGAATAACAATTAAATGAAGGGTATATAATGAAAAATGTTCATAAATTCTACTTTTTTAAGAATATTAATTGGATTTTTTAAATTTATGTAAAAAATGATATGGGATTTTTTTTTATGGGACAGAGGAAGCATTATTTATGCTTTAGAAAATTTATGGTTATTTTTACCTTTTTTTTGTATTTACAAATTTTTATTGGAAACTAGTGAAAACATGGTTAAGTTTTTTTTTTATATTTTATTTCTTGAAAACTAAATGAACATACACGCTATTACCAATTTCTATTTAACTTAATTGTAATTAATGGTTCTAAAAATAACATTTAACGGTGCATGTAAAAAATTAGTTATCATTTTAATTAAATGTGTCATAAACCAAGTTGTACTTTATTTATTATTTTTTAGTTGGGAAAATAAGTTGACATATTAATTTTTTTTATTACCCTTTTAGAATTTTGGTTTAGAAAAAAGTGAATTTTAAAAAGTTAAATAAGTTCATTAAGCAACATTAACGGTTGGCTACTTTGTAGGCTTTTCACTCTGTATTTTTTTATTTTCTTAAAAATTATTATTTTTTGTGCTTAAGAAACAATATAACAAGTTTATTTTGTTAATTTAGAAAAAATTTTATCTTAATTAGAAACTAATGACCTTGCATTTTTTTCCTTTTGGCGAAAAAAATCTGTCTTTATTGCTTTATTTATTTTTTCTATTCGTATAATAATAAAAATTTGACTGATTTTTACTTACAAATTTTCAAATTTTTGGGGTTAAAAAAAGTTACCCATGACTTCATAAACATTAAATAACTTCACTAAATAATATAAAGGGTTAGCTGCTTATGTGCTTTGTTATAAGGTTTTCTTTTTTCTCACCCTCATTTTTTAAGATTATAATTGTTTATCTTTAGAAAAAAAACTACAATTGATATCTTATATGACCGTTTTTCATTTCCAAGGCACACCTTTACACGTGCCTTGGAATTCAACTAATGAGTATTCACAGCTGTCTTACAACCTCTTTTTTTAAAGTTTTTTATTCATTTCTTTTATTTTTTTAATTTTTTGAAAGAAAGTTTTTTTAATTTATTATTACTTATGTTCCACCAAAACTTATGGTTAATTTGCTTTTTAATTTAGAATTTTTTTTAAAACAATGTTTTCTATCTTTGTACTTTATGCTTTGAAAGCTTAGGAAAATACCCTTTATTAATTACTTCTTGACCTAATTTGTATTTAACATATAGTCAATCTGTTTTAAAAATAACATTAGATAATTCATATTTTAAATAAATTGGCATACTATGTATCATAATAATTACATGATGTCATCTTCACAATATAATCTGTCATAAATTAAGTTGTATTTGTTAATTATATTTTTACGTTAATATTTATATATATTGATTTTTCTATAACATGCCCTTTTTTCAATGAATTATTACTCCCCGTCCCATGAAAAGGGGTCCCAGTTTCTTTTTTTGTCCCAAATTATTGCCTACTTTAGTTAGTCAGATTTTTTTAAATTTTCGGATGTGCTGTTGTTTAATATGCATTAATTTAAATAAATAAGAACTAATAAAGTTGAATAACAATTAAACGAAATGTATATCATTGAAAAACATTTATAAATTCTACTTTTCTAAGAATATTAATTGAACTTTTTAAAATTATGTGGAAAATGATATGGGAGTTTTTTTACGAGACCGAGGGCACATTATTTTTGCTTTAGAAAAATTTATGGTTATTCTTTTTTGTATTTACAAATTTTTTATTGGAAACTAATGAAAACATGGTTAAGTTTTTTGGTTTTGTATTTTATATTTTGAAAACTAAATGAATGTACACGTTATTAATTAGTTCCTGACCAATTTGTATTTCACTTAATTGTAATTAATCACCTCTAAAAACAACATTTAACAATGCGTGTAAAAAATAAGTTAGCATATTAATTAAATGTATCGCAAACCAAGTTATATTTCATTAATTATTTTTTAGTTGGGAAAATAAGTGGGCATATTAATTATTTCTTTATTACCCTTTTAGAATTGTGGTTTAAATTAAAAAAAAACAAAAGTGAATTCTTAAACGTTAAATAAGTTCATCAAGCAACATTAACGGTTGATTGTTTTGTAGACTTTTCTCTCTGTCTTTTTTTTTATTTTCTTAAAATTATAATTATTTTTGCTTAAGAAACTATATAATGATTTATTTTGCTAACTTAGAAAAATTTTTATTTTAATTAGAAACTAATGACATTGCATTTTTTCCTTTTAGAGAAAAAATGTGTCTTTATTTCTTTGTTTATTTTTTACGTGTGAATAATAGTAAAAATTTGACTAATCCTTATTTACCGATTTTCAGATTCCTTGTGTTATTGAAAAAAAAAAGTTAACTATGAATTCATGAACATCAAATAACTTCATTAATAATATTATTGTTTAATAATATTATTGTTTATCTTTAGAAAAACTATAATTAACTTAAAAGATAATAATTAATTATTTTGCTATTTTAACAAATTTTTAATTATTGAAAATTGATGACATTATGTTTTTTATTTTTCCGTAAAAATATGCCTTTATTTTCTTATATATTTATTTTTTTCGTGCACCAAATAATAAAAATTTGACTTATTGTATCATAATATATTACGCTACATAGACTATGGTTCGTATTTATAATGATTTGGATGATATTCATAGTTGTATAATAAATTTTGTTAATTATGATTTTCATGCATCGCCTAAGTGATTTAGAAAATATATGATGATTTCTGTGTAGCAGAAGTTGAATGATGTAAGTAGTTGTAAAACATATTTGACATATTATCTTTTATTTCTTACGCACTACCAAAGATTTAGAACATTTCTAAGAGACATTTTAAGTCGAACATACTCTTTACTTTATAGAGTAAATATCTAAAAATATGCTTCAACAAATTCGTTAAATTATCTTTTAGAAATAGAGAGTGTGATTTGACTCTTTAACTTTTATTAACTCATGACGATGATGCAATTGGGGTGGGGATTGGGTAGGATGGGGAAGATCCTAGTAACCCGCCCCATTTTACAAATTTATTTTCTTTTCTTTCTTTCTTTTTTTTTTTTTAATTTGCCCCAATTGAGTTTAAGTGATACATATTTGAGGTTAATTATAAAAGCTTATAGGCTTGAGTCAAGGCAATGAAGATTACTTGTGGTTTTTTAAATTAAATAATAATAAATTATTTTTAGTAAAATGGGTTTCAAGGCAGGGCAAGGAAAAAACGTCCCCACGTACCAACCATTCAAGGGCCGATTGGACACTCGTCTGCGTTCATTCTAAGCATGACGGGTCTCGACGAGGTTTGAGTTTTTGAATATACTTTGCAATATCTATGCAAGTGTCTAGAATTGAAAAATAAGGCATTTTATAAAAAATTAGTTTTCTAATCCCGTGTAAAGCACGGGTAATTCATTGTATTTATGGAATGATTGTAATATTCTAAGGTTAATTAAGAACATGGGACTTCAAAATAGCAAGTCGAGTAAAAAGTCAGATGAGTTGAAGGCTTTCTCAGAGTAGATTATGAGCATAGGTGATGGAACTCCTGGTGGGCAAAATGATAGACATGCCACTTTTGAAGTTCTCGATGACCTCTTTGTACATTATACATATGATCGTATCGCTGCAATTATGAAAAGCACTTACCCTGCATTTTTGTGTCAGGACAATGATGCAAGTTACATACAGTATAGAGCAATCCTAGCACCAACATTAGATATGGTTGAATTTGTTAAAGATTATGTATTGTCATAGAATGTAGCTGAAGGAACATCATATTTAAGCTCTGAATCGTGCTGTAAAGATAAAGGTGGTGCTGATTTCTTAGAGAAACATACACCTGAGTTCTTAAACAGCATAAAGTTTTCCAAGTTATAAGTTGAAATTAAAGATTGCAACGCCAGTAAAATTATTGAGAAATATAGATCATTCTCTTAGACTGTGCAATGAGACTAGATTGGTTATAACCAAATTGGGGAAACATGTATTAGATGTAAGGATTTTTTCAGATGCTCATGCTGGCAACAAGGTTTTGATCCCAAGGATGACATTGACACCCTCTGACACAAGGTTGCTTTTCAAATTTCAAAGAAGGCAGTTTCCCATCATTGTTTCGAACGTAATGATTATAAATAAAAGTCAAAGTCAATCACTTACAAATATTAGACTTCTTTTGAAAAAGCCAATGTTTAGTCACATATAATTGTACATTGCATTTTTCAGATTTACAAATCACAAAGGACTAAAGATTGTGATATATGACAATGGCCCTATTGAGAGAAAATCCACACCCAATGTAGTTTTCAAAAAGGTCTTTTGAAATTTAAGGTGAATTAGATTTACGTTTGACATTGAAATGTAAATCTTTATTAACTATGACCTCAATATCATTTATTAAAACATTTTTTACGTATTCATCGAGTACATTTATTCTGATTTATTATATTAATTTATCATCCATGAACCATTTCATTATAATGTCCATGATTATAAAATATATAATTTATGATTAAATCATTTTTAGATAAATATAGCCTCTTTTTGGTCCCCTGCAATACACGGGTAATATACTAGTATATATTAAAGAAATTTAGTTTCCATTTTCCGCCCAAAATCACTTTCTAAATCCAATTTTTGTATCATGAACATTGGTTTAACACTTACTCCTAGACGTTGATTAATTTTTTATCTTTTTATTATTTTTAATTATTTTTTATCTTAATATATTACCTTATATAGATAACATCACAAATGGATAATTTAAATAACTAAATCAAGATCTTAACTTTTCTATATAAGTTCCCTTATATCAAAGGAAACTTTCACATATTTTATCTTAATAACCATATTACATGCAATTATATAGATTATCACTTGAATTCGGTTTTCTACACATAAAAAAAATCCATATATATACACATTAAAGGAATTTAGTTTCCATTTCCCATTTTCCTCGCCAAAAATCACTTTTTAAATCTGGTTTTTGTATCATGGCCATTGGTTTAGCACTTAATCCTAGTATTGATTAATTTTTTTTATCTTTTTATTATTTTCATTTATTTTTTATCTTTTTATCTTACAATATTACCTTATATAGATAACATCACAAATGGATAATTTAAATAATTAAATCAAAATCTTAACTTTTCTATATAAGTTCCCATACATCAAAGGTAACTTTTAGATATTCTATCTTAACATAAAAACCATAATGCAAGCAATTATATAGATTATCACTTGAAATCGGTTTTCTATATCTAAAAAAATAATAATAATTGAATTCGGGTTTTTTATATAGTTTTAAATCTGTGTGATTTTTAAATTTTATTTTATGTAATATAATTCATTGACATTTATGTAAAATTCACAATATGAATTTGGTTTTTTTTATCTTTTTAGTATTTTTATTTATTTTTTAATCTTTTTATCTTAATATATCACCTTACATAGATAACATTACAGATGGATAATTTAAATAACTAAATCAAGATATTAACTTTTCTATATAAGTTCCCTTATATCAAAGGAAACTTTTACATGTTTTATCTTAATAACCATAATGCATGCAATTAAATAGATTATCACTTGAAATCGGTTTCCTACATCTTAAACAAAAAAAAAAAAAGAAAAGGAATTTGAATTCGTTTTTTTAAACGATTTTAAATTTGTGTGATTTTAAAATTTTATTTTATATAATGTAATTCATTGACATTTATACAAAATTCACAATATGAATTATGTTTTTTTTTATTTTTTTATTATTTCATTTACTTTTTTATTCTTTTATCTTAATATATTACCTTATGTAGTGAACATTGCAAATGGATAATTTAAAAAACTAAATCTACGTATAAGTAAAATGAAGTTATAAAATGAAGTTATAAATCTACGTATAAGTAAATCTAAATTTAGATAAAAAAAAGTATAAGTAAGTGACATATGCATATTGAAGTTATAAAATGAAGCTACATGTGTAAAACTGTCATTTTATGCTCATTAAAAAAAAAGAATAGTTCTTACTTATGTTAAGGTCAGTTATTGACGTTTTACCTTCCTTAACATACTATTTCCACCCAAAATTGTTTATGTTCCATTCTATGTCATCTTTGCGGGTAACTTGAGGAGCGTGAAATATATTCCTCTTTGCTAGAACTAATATTTTTTCTTCTATTTTCTAATGTTGGATTTAATTATACTGTTAACTACTCATGATTGCTTATGATTTGAGCATTTACTGCATTCTGGGTGTTTACTTGAGGGAGTAATGTAGACGTGCTCCATCATTTGTTTTCCTTTTTTTTTGGTGTTATGATTGACAACTATGCTTAATTGGGTTTTTGTTAGATTAATTATTGACTGCTTTCTAAATTCATCTTCCAAGAGTAGTAGTAAATCATATTGGGAGCTTAGGTTTTTGAGATTGGAAAGGATCGTTGGCAACGATCATTAGTGATATCTTTGATCTGTTTTCATTGTATAATGGGCATGAGGGAAATGAACGCAAAATAGAAAAGACAAAAAAATTTTTTTGAATCGTGATGGGTTGAACTTTAAGATATGCAATGACAACAGTGAGCCTAGCAAGTCTACGTTGAATGTTGTTTACAAGGAGATATTCAACAATTTATAGTCGTGTGTTCTCTTTAACTATTAGGTATGTAAATTTTAATTTTATGTCAGCTCTATAATTTTGTTTTGTAATGTTTGACATAATTAACTCAATTTCGCTAGCTTAATGTAGGTTATTGTGAGGGCTCCCTTGTGCTTTCAAAATGTAACAGTTTCTAGAATAAATAATTATCTGCTATACTGTTTACTCTGAGACCTGCAATATCAAAGCTGGTGAATCTAACAATAACTTTCCTAAATGACAATGTTGAACTATTCTTTAATACATTTGTATATCATTTTGTTTTTTGCTGAAACACATAGTGGATGCCTAATAATTTTTACACAATCATGGATTATACTATTTATATGTTGTATATTTTATTTGGTCAAAACATCCCGTGCAATGTACGGGTGAAATTACTAGTTATCTATAAAATTGATCTAGTGTCATACATATGTCACAGTATGACACTATATGAGCCATATGGTGTCATACCGTGTCATATGTTTGGCATCAGAATGAGACTAGTATTATCTAATCTGAATTATGCTTATAGTTTTCATTTCTTAGGTTTAATTTTATACACCCACTCACTTAGTAACTTATATTTATTCTTTCCACACCTGGGATTTTTTATTTTATTTTGCATTTTCGTTTCATAACATGTTTACTTGGGCCTGCTATTATTTAAGCATGCATGGCAAACTGATGATAATAAGTTGAAGGTACAAGTCTTGCAGTGACTGTTGGGCTTGTTAGAAAATGAATAATGCTATTTATCTATACTGGAGACTAATCTCTAGTGTATTTGTCATTTTCTTATTGGCCCTTAAATAAATTAATGTCCCTCTGTAATTATGTATTTGCACTCATCCCCCAATGTAGCGCTGTCAATTAAACTAGATAAACTGGATATCGATCTCCATTGTAACTTAGAAAATCTACATTGATGAAATAAAAATACATAATTCATCAAAAACAGAATCACATGTCAAATCATCAAGAAGGTATTAATTAGACGTAACTTGAAATCCGTTGACCGTGGAATCAATTGGTTATCGTCTTACAACTCATAATTACCGCCACGATGCTTAATGGGAAGACGAGAATGTACATCTGAACGGCTGAGTTGAGGACCATACCACTATTCACAAGGCTCTGAGAACCATTATCTAATTAAAAGCCCATTATATCAAAATTTGACTAGAAATATAGGTATCTACACATTATTGGATTATGGACGCATAACGAGCCGGTCAGTTCGAGCGGCTCATGGCCTGGCCAGTAAAAAGCCCGAGTCGAGCCAGGCTGGCTCGTGGCTAGTTTAAGATGAGCCCGAGCTCAAGTCGAGTTCCAAATTTAGAGTCAAGTCTGAGCCGGGCAAGCCGGTTTGGCTCCCCGGGCCAGCCCAAAATTACGGGCCAATTGGGCCAAAACGGGCCGGTCATTAAGGACCGTGTCAAATTTAGATAGGGAAAAAATTAAATTAGGAAAAAATTTAAAAAAAGCCGAACCGGCCAGACCAGCCCGACTCGGCTCGGAAAAGGCCCGAGAGAAAGCTCGAGTTGAGCCTAATTTTAATGGCCGAGCTGAGCCAGGCTTTGGCTTGGGCTTTTTAAGCTTGGTATCAAAAAAGCCCCAGCCGAGCCCTAACCCGAGCCCAAATTCCAGCTCAGTTCGGCTCGTTGACATGCCTATATTGGATCCATACCCATTAGCTGTTTATAAATACCCCTTATAGATGGGGACTTTACAAATCTACCTCACAATTGTGAAGAGATTTGCAAATTACGTTTAAAATAAAGGGCCACAAATCTGGGGGTAAAATTATGGCACAAAAGCTATACATTTTGTGGAAATGAGCTAATGACTTTGTTGGGCACAAATCATGCGTGGTGGCCGAATTATTTTGTGCCCATTTGCTTGGTCCACATAATAATAATAATAATAATAATAATAATAATAATAATAATAATAATAGTAGTTGTAGTAGTAGTAGTAGGGATATTTAGACAAATACCTTCAGAATAAAAATTTTTACAAAAATACGTTCAAATTTCCTCTCTGCAACAATACGGTCGAATTCTTCCGAAAACGGACGGGCCACAGTCAAACGCACTAATCATGCACAAGTGTTAGTGCTCATGCTGTTAATTTCCTTTTTTTTTTTTTCTTCTATACAGCTCATGCATGTTGTTAACTTAATTAACATTGTTATTGGTCAAAAAAAAAATTAACATTGTTGTTCTAAATACAAAAAGTTATATTTTATATAAAAAAATTACATATAAAAACTTTTATACAGAAAAAATTGCATTTAATTAAATACTTATATATTTAAAAGAAATTTACTTGAAAAGTAACGTGCAAAAAATCACATATAGAAAATTTTATATTTAATTAAAAAGTTATACTTAAAAAATCGCATATAAAAAAGCTACACTTAGTTAAAAAAATCACGTATAGAAAAGTCACATGTCGTGTTACTATTGAATTAAAAAGTCACATATAAAAAGTCACATTTCGGGTCACTATTGAATTAAAAATTCACATACGGAGAAAGTCACATTTCGTGTTACCATTGAATTAAAAAGTCACATTTCGTGTCACTATTTAATTAAAAAGTCACGTATACAAAAAGTCACATTTTCTGTCATTATTGAATTAAAAAGTCACATATAGAGAAAGCCACATTTCGTGTCACCATTAAATTA
The DNA here is from genome assembly GCA_963692815.1 of Nyctanthes arbor-tristis. Taxonomy (NCBI): domain Eukaryota; kingdom Viridiplantae; phylum Streptophyta; class Magnoliopsida; order Lamiales; family Oleaceae; genus Nyctanthes; species Nyctanthes arbor-tristis. Next base: position 3,937 of record CAVNYN010275789.1, on the reverse strand, counting down.
AGGAGTCACATATAGAGAACGTCACATTTCGTGTCACTATTAGATAAAAAAGTCACATATATAAAAAGTCACATTTCGTGTCACATTGAATTAAAAAATCACATAGAGAAAAAGTCACATTTTACGTTGCTATTTAATTAAAAAGTCACATTTTATATAATTATTGAATTAAAAAATTACAGATAGAAAAAATCACATTTATAGTCATATATAAAAAATTTTATAAGAAAAAATTGCATTTAATTAAAAATTTATATATTTAATATTTAATTGGAAAGTAACATTTGAAAAATCACATTTAAAAAATGTTATTCTATCTATGTGACTTTTTATATGCGTGACTTTTTAATAAAATCGTAACAAACTAATAATATTATTTTTAGAGGACGAAATAAAATGAAAAAGATTACCCTAACAAGTTACAAGAAATAAGTCGAAGGAAAATAAAAAGAAAACACGTGGTCCATTCAGAAAAAATAGAAAACACATAGGTACTGAGGAGAGAGAAGGAACAAGCAGTGAGAGAAAAAAGATGGTCCGATGTGCGGAAAAAAATGGTTATTTGCCGTATTTTTAGGGCATGATTTTGTTTGCGTATGAGAAAAGCCACATTTAATTATAAAAATTATATAAAAAGTGATTAATCAAAATGTCATATTAAATAAAAAAGTCGCATATATGAAAATTAAAAAATCACATTTATAGTACTGTATTTAATTAAAAGTCATGTACCAAAATTTTGCCGTCAATATATTTTTATCAAAAAGTTGGGTGAATAATAATAATAATAATTAATAAGAAGCCAATAAGGGCCCAAGAGGAACAAAACTACCCCTCCAAATGAGACCACCCTGTTTTTCCCTCAATTCTCCGTATGATAAAATGTAAAAAGTGAGACACCCTCGTACTCCTCCTGATAAAAATTAGGGGTGTTTGATCCTCTTTATAATTTCTCTTTATAATCTCACATATCACTGATTTAATCACTGATTTAACTACTGATTTGACTACTTTTTATCTATAACCACAAATTACAAACTTATATTAAATTTACACTACTCATTTTACTTCTTTATAATTTCTCTTTATAATTCAATTCGGATAAATAACTTCAAACAATACCTTAGTCTTATTGGTGGAGTTGCCAAGCATGCTAGTGAAATTACCTAAACACCTATGTTGAGGATTCCAAAATCTCGTGGAGAGAAAACAAACATATTCAGAAATCATTCAAAACTCAACCTCCCATTCTCTGGTCTGAGCTCATTTTCCACCCCCAAATTCAATCTAGGGTTTACAGCTCCTAGAACATAAAGAATCAAGTACGTTTTTCTGCAGATTCAAACGGTCTCTGGTACGATTTGGCTTGCCAGGAGCTTCCCTTCTCCGGTTTGATTTGGGCAGTATCCGTGGTTGTGCAGAGTTGGTGTGAGTTGATTTGATTCCCTAGTCTGGTGCGATTTGGCTTGCGATTAACACCTACAAAGTACACATACAAAATCCTAATTTGGACTTACATGCGGCTATCGGTCTGAGTTGCTTTCGATTTTTCCGGTTAAAAATCTTTCATCGTCTTCCGGGTGTGATATAATAATTCGCGTCATCCGCGTTCGTCTTCGCGAGCTTTTCCTAAACGAGTCCACCCCAAAAAAATCATCTTACTCAACCTTCAAAATTTCCCCACTACCCCAGACCCATAATCTATCATCAGAATTGGGGAACCTGAAAGTCCCTTTTTCAAAATTTCATCGAAATTCGGGATATAAGCCTCCGATCTTTCAAAAGCACAACAAAAAATCGACCTTCTTTATTGAGAAATCGTGTGCTTATTTCTTTATGATTTAAGAGAATGTATAGCAATTTCAAGGAACAAGCAATCGAGTACGTACGACAAGCCGTGGCGGAAGACAATGCTGGGAACTACACAAAGGCTTTTCCGTTGTATATGAATGCTTTAGAGTACTTCAAGACCCATCTGAAGTACGAAAAGAACCCAAAAATTAAGGAGGCTATTACTCAGAAGTTTACCGAGTATTTGCGACGGGCGGAAGAGATCCGGGCTGTGCTTGATGAAGGTGGGTCGGGTCCTGCTGCTAATGGAGACGCAGCCGTGGCTACGCGACCTAAGTCCAAGCCTAAAGATGGAGGAGGGAATGATGGGGAGGATGGGGATAAGGAGAAGCTAAGGGCTGGGCTGAATTCTGCTATCATCAGGGAGAAGCCGAATGTTAAGTGGAATGATGTTGCGGGTTTGGAGAGCGCTAAGCAGGCATTGCAGGAGGCTGTGATTTTGCCCGTGAAATTTCCGCAGTTTTTTACTGGTAATTTACTTATTTTTCCCCTCTAATTTTGAGTGTGATATTTCAATATTATGTATGTAGGCTGTTTGATTTACTTGGAAATGTTTGAAGAATTAGTTGCTTTGACTCTGCATAAATGCTTATTTATGTAGGTAACTTGTTTTCATCAATAATCCGATAATAAATTTTTGCACATAGATGGAGTAGAAGACACGAGTTTAATCTGCTAGAAGCATTAATGTTAAAGTTCATTGCTTTATGATGCTGGTATTGTTAATCTTGTAAGCGAATATTCAAACTTTATATTGCTCATGTTGCAGCCTGCAATTAGCTAAACTTGAACTATGGCTTATCATGTTAATCTCGTGAGTAACTTAAATTGCTTTACATCCTTAAATCAGACTGCGACTTTCTCTGTTTTACACCCCAGTGCTCATCATTATACTTCACATATAACATCAGAGCCCAAAATTCATGGTTCTGCCTGTGGGCATCAATAGGGTTTTTTAGTCAAGAAAGGCTTCTATTACTTTTTCAGAAGTACTTTGTTTAACATCTTTGATACGATTTATTTGGTGATCCTGCTAGAGTGCTATAACTCTGGCCATTAGTCCTTTGGGTTGTTTGAAGTTCTTTCTGTAAAGCCTATTTCAGAAATAGAAGCAGCAATACATATTGTCTGTCATTTTTGGAGAGTGGAGACGATATGTAATGTTCTTGATGTGAGAGAGAGAAGGGGGGCTTAATAGGCAGAATAATGCATACAATTTTGATTAATCGAGGTGACTATGATCTATTAGGAATTCTGCATCTTACTGTGAATGGCTCTAGTTTGCTTCTTTTCTAATTCAGTAGCCAAATTACATCAATATTTGTGATGTCGAATGGGCAGTGGGCTTACTGTGTAACTTGTAACATGCTAGTACATTAGGGAAATTTCTACAATTTTTGAGTGAATGAGAGATTTGAAATAGTTGTAGTTTCTGCCAGCAGTTGTGGTTTCTGAGGTTATAACTGTAAATAATATATCTAGAAGAGGTGAAATTTTCCAAATTGAATGAAGAGGTAACAAGATGAGAATTATTTCTGCTATTCTGCAATGCTGATGAAGCATGTTGAGGTTTAAATGAATCAAGTTTTCAATTTTAGTCTTTGCTCGATGTAGATTTTTTTTCTGTATCACCTTTTCTCAATTTTCAACTATGTATTCTTCAAACAAAATGGTTTTGTATGTGGATCCATAAATTTTAATTCTTAACCACAAAACCAAAAGGAAAAAAATACAAGACTTTTTCACAAACTTACTTCTCAACAAAATCTATATCATACAAGGGCCTAGTGTTTTTCAATAAAGAGAGTGGTGTGTAGTGATACTTCGGTTAATTTTAGTGTCTTTTCTAAAAGGCCACATGCTTTTCATTTATGTTGCAAAATCATTTGATTTATGCGATCTGGTATGCAGCACACCTACTAGTTCAGGTTCTGAGAACTTGCATATGAGAGCCTTTGTCTTAGAAATCTCTCTCTCTCTCTCTCTCTCCCCCCTCTGTGTACGTGTCTCTGTGTGTGTGTGTGCGCGCGCGTCTCCGTGTGTGTGTTTTGTGTGTGTGTGTGTGTGTGTGTGCACGCCTGCGCAA